>VXBP01003002.1:17319-43386 GCA_013400115.1 Rhinopomastus cyanomelas | reverse complement strand
CAGCACTCCACTCATGAGAGTCATACCACCATGTTAATGGCTATTCACTAACACCCCCAAGTCTCTCTCCAGCTGAGAACTCTCTAAGAACTCCATTCCCAGCCTGTAGTTCTGCCTGGGATTGTTATAACCAAAATGCAGAACATGACACTTAGACTTGTTAAAACTCATCCTATTGGAGTCTGCCCATCTCTCCAGTCTGTCCAGGTCCCTCTGCAGGGCCCTCCTACCTTCCAACAGATCAACACCAGCTCCGAGCTTGGTGTCATCTGCAAATTTGCTCATGATGGACTGCATCCCATCATCAATATCATCAGTGAAGATGTTGAACAGGACTGGACCCAACACCGACCCTTGGGGGACACCACTTGTAACTGGTGGCCAACTAGATGCGACACCATTTACTATCACTCCTTGGGCTCGTCCATCCATGGGTACAAGCAGAAAGTTCCTTATGTTGCCAGATTTTATATACTACTACTTTTTTTTTTAACCTTTTTCAGGTAAAAAAGATGTTTGTTTTTAACAAGGAGTGTTATGGAGTAAATTGTAATAGTTCTGAACAATTTACTGTCTTACCCCTTATCTTTTAAGGATACATGTCGATACGCAATTCGCCCTCGAATTGTAGAGTTCTCTAAATATCTAACTTGTTTGAAGATAAGCATGCCCCACTATGTGCAAGAAAGAACCTTGAAGCATCCACCTTGAAAAATACCATTCTTACTTGTGTGATTTCTGCAGTTCCCTAACAGTAAAAAAACAAAGGCCTCATGAAAAATTGTTTTTTAAAGTATTTTCAGAATAAAAAGAAAAATTAACATTATTATACAAGTTTTAGGTTGAATTGGCATTTTTCGTAGCTAAAGTACTGTCTTTGTCATCAGCATCGTGTCTGTCTGCTTTAAAAAGGAATTGGTAAAAATGGAGAGGTAGTGAACAGCAGCATCTTTTGTCAAAGCTGGCTATCACAGCTGTATGTGAATAGTAACTAAGTGTCTGTGATACCTTGGAAGTATCATAGATACAAAAAATAACATTTTGAAGGAAAAATAAAGGCAACCCAGGTAGAGAATCCAAAGACAAATACTTACATACTAATAGAAGCTACAGGCTTGGAAACAGAAATTAATTCTCTGGAGCATTTTTACAGAGCGTTCAAAATGGTTGACTAAAATTCACAGGAATACTTGAACATAAACACAAGTGGAGCATTTGGGACTGTGTCCTTTGTTGGAATGCATCAGTTCCATCAGGTGTATTAAGTTATTTATGGTGGAATAGTATATAATAGCTTAATGGAATAGTATATAGTAGAACACAAGCTATCCTTTGAAAACATACTATAAAACATTCTTAATATCTTTAACTTGATGTAATGAAAAAAGGCTGTTAAACATTTGATTTGCTTAGTTTCTTTGCAGCAAAGCAATTGTATATTAGCATATTTTTCAAACTACTCTTAAGATGAAAAAAGCAAAAGTCTTCTATGAAGTCTCCATGAATCTGTGTTTGTACACAGGAAGGGCAAAGTCATTACTCATTGAAGTCTTTCCACTTGGGGTTTTCTTCTACAAAGTATTGGTTATTTCCTCTTCCAGACATTCCAAAACAAGTTATGTTGGTGAAATAATTACTAAATTTGGTAGAGAATACTACTGGCTTTCTTTAAAAGATATGCCTACTACTAAATAACTTTGTTTTCTCTGTTTCTTCTGCAAGTTGTTTTAGAAATGTGAGCAAAAATGTTTATAAATCTTGACCGCCTATGTATGAGTACAGACTTGGGTTTTTTTTTTCCTTTCCAGTACCAACTAAAGATCCTCTTTAAAATTTTTCCTATTAAAACATTGCTGTATGCCATTGTCAAGAAATCATTAATTATATGTAGCTTTCTGTGTCTGTTTTCTATCAAATAATTGACATTAAAATTGTTTTTCCATAGTGTGAAGAGTAACTTAAGTTCTGTAACGGAATTATTTGTGAATTTTTGTTCTGCTAACTTGCATTATGTTTTGGTATCTTTTGAATGTAGCTTCATGAAGCCATAAATAAACAGAAAAATTTGGAAAAGGAGTTCCAGCAATACAAAGAACAGCAGAGTCGCAAACCAGAAATCCAGCTGCAATCAGAAATAAATCTCCTCAATTTAGAAAAGGTATCTTGGATTTTTATAGTGCTTAAAAACTGTCACAATGGTCCATTAACTGATAAGGGAATACAGTGGTTAATGATTGAATGTTTCATTTGTCTGTTTCATTATTTTTTTTTACAATGATTTATTCACACTTTAAATACTCAGATACAAGTAATACCAACAGCAGCGTTATTTCTGTAGAAGAAGCAATAGTGCTTGAGGGTAAGACAGGAAAAAAACCCAAGCCTATATACTTAATGCTACCATAATTATTTATGCTTGGGACTCCGAACGCTTCTGTTTATAAAACTAAATAATTATTCTCTTGTAAGGATTTAGATTGATATTCCATTATTGTGCTTTGTCTTCTTAATTATATCTGAAAAGAGGTTCTGTTCCTGATCAGTGAATGGGAATTACTCTCATAAGTTGCTTATAAACCATCAGTAGAAGACATTTTGCTTAGTCAGAACATTTTATGCTCAGAATTATTGTGAGATTTCTGTCAAACTGTTGATCAGATAAGCTGCAAAAATTGGCACAAAGTGAACTGAGTTACATGGCCAGTCTGTGTTTAATTGAAGCTATTGTAATAATGCTTTTGTAATAATGCAGTGAAATGATTGAAAAATACATCTCAGTCTCTTCAGATGCTTAAACTTTGAGCTTAAATACTTTCAGATTTCCTATTTCTGTTATATTTTTTAAAGTATTTTAAGATCTTCACAAATTTAATTGTAAATAATTTTTGTCTGATTAAACTATCACTGCTTCAGAGTCGCCAATTAAAAATACTTCATTTTTCAGGTTATTCTGTGTGCGCCTCATAACTCTTTTCATTTGCCTTTCCATGCAGGGGTTTTTTTCGTAGATTGCAATAAGTATTTTTAGCATGTAATTTTTAAAAAATATTTATCTAGCTGTTAAGACCAAATATTCACAGTTGTTATATAGGTTTTTGAAGTGTGGTTTGAAAATGTCTATTTCAGAGAAAGGAATGTAGCTGACATCTGTCAGCTGCAGGAAAATAAAGAGAAAAACAAAACCTAAATTAGTATTTATGATTTTATTCGGGAAAAAAAAAAAGCAGGAGGAAGGGGGTTGCTAATGTAAGAATCTTAGATTTGAGGGTTACATCAGCAGATCGAGTGCTAAAAACTAATCTCTTTCTTTCTGTATAGACTGCTATCCAATCAAAATAAAGCTATATTTTAAACAAGAAAATGTTCACGTGCCATAATATTTATGTTGTATTGTCTAACAGCTTTAGATGATGATGTATATTTACACTACGTAAACACTTTCCTTAAACCAGGCTCTTTGTGTATATCCTTCAGTGATTGTTATTGCCTCAGCTGATATGATTTTAATTGCTTTTAGGTTGAACTTGAAAGAAAGTTAGAGTCAGCTACCAAGTCAAAGCTCCACTACAAACAACAATGGACAAGAGCTTTGAAAGAACTTGCAAGGTTAAAACAGGTATGAATGTTTTCTTCTGTCATGTGATACAACCAAGTTAATGTTGTGTTACAGGCTACTTATAACTACTGTTAACTACTGGTAGTTTATTACTAGTGTTTCTTTTCAATCTGAGAAAAGTTTGTACAAAAATGAGAAGATGAAAACTGATTTGATTTTGACACTAAACACTGGAAAACTGAGGCCCAGGGCCGCAAAGGAGGTTGGTATAGCTTAAAGGCATGATTCAATAAAAGTAGTTTTATTAATCGTATTCCAAGCAATGCTCAGTTAACTCTTCCAGAGAAAATATTTTGTTCCTGTCCCAACCGTCTTGGTATACCATAGTTCTAAGTCTTCTGTATTTTAATTGCAAACTGAATGAAGAGTAAAAATAAGAAACAAATCTCACCTGTTAGCAACAATGGTTTAACACTTGCCAAATGCTGTAAAATGAGGTAAAACTTGCAGAAAATGTTAACTGGAAGCAAAACATTTTCTTGCTTTTGTAAATAGTGTAATAACATGGAATGCCTTAAGAGATCTTGTGCATGTGTATCTATCTGTAGTCATGCACGTGTGATGTGACACTACTCTGCTCAAACTTGCCTGAGTAGCAGCTTCATCCTTACTGAGTCTTTTCATCATCATTTATCTTTTGTTAATTACGATCAACATCAGCTAAACACTATACATGGTATGGGAAGCTTTGACAAATACATTAGTAAATCATTAATCCTTGTTAATGAACAAACCTTGACATAGTTTTTTTTATTACCTGTATTCACACGTGTTTCCTTTGGGTTTTTATTTTTAAAAGCTTACAGGTCCTATTTCCTTCTTACTGCTGGAGTATTCAGTTTTTGAAGAGTAAGAAGTTTCAAATGTAGTAGAAGTTTTTTATGACCTGTATTCACACATATTTCCTTTGGGTTTTTTCTTTTAAAGGCTTATAGTTCCTACTGCATTCGTACTGCTAGAGCATTCAGTTTCTGAAGAGTAAGAAGCTAACCCCACCTCTGCCTTCTAAAAATCTGTATTTCTCCCTCAAGAGAGTGAATGTGCTGTATAGTCACTAATAGTGTTTGTAAAATCATTAGTTGTTCTAATTCAACCTTTTTTGCCCAGTAGTAAAAGTAGTCATGAATCACAGAAACATTAGGGATTGGAAGGGACCTCGAGAGATCATCTAGTCCAATCCCCCTGCCAATGAATTCCCATCTCCAGTGTCTGAAATGTGTGGGTGACAAGATGATAGAAAGAATAATATAGATTTTACCACTGATTAAAATTACTTCATCAGCCATGAAATGTACAGACTTTTTTGCGGCCATAGTTAAAAATTCCTGTAGAATAAAAGAAGATTGCTTGCCAGATCAGCACTAGTGTATATCATTACTAGTTTTTTATTATAAATCTCGTCACTGTAGACCTGACAATCTGAATTGAGGAATTTATGAATTTATGTAGTTTCAGCTGACTCTCTTGCTGAAAGTCTGAACCATAAAACAAGCACGGGCAGTGAGTTATGCTACTTAAAACATTCTACCATAGAACAAATCCTTTCAAACTAGTTTATTGTGTTTTTATACTCATGTGCTTCATCTTATATGTAGCTATTGACAAAGTAGTTAGGTAATTTTAAAGAGCCAAATAAAATCTGCAGCAGAGGTGATAAAAAACACTGTTTTAAGTAAAATTTGGAAACTGTTGCTTCAGAAATTCTAGATTTGCTTTAGTTCAGATGATTGGTGCAATTGTGCATAGTTTGAACAACTTAGTGTTTAAATTGGATTAGTACCATGTTAATTTTGTATTGCCTCTGGTGAATAGCCACAGGGCTGTAATCTGTGCCAGTAATTTGTCACACCAAAGCTCTCTAGAGAACTATACAAAACATTTGTGTAGTGAGGATTAAACGCTGAAAGCCATATCTTAGATTGTTAATAAATGTTAATGACAAAACCCAGCTGGTAAGTCTTGGAAATGAGTTCCAATGCTTTGTGCCTATTGCCAAAAAATTTTTAAACAGAGATTTCCATTACTCAGAGGTGACCTAGTACAGTCAATCTGTGAATTAAAGAAGCATAATCTCCAGGCTAAGCATTTAGTAAAATGCTCTTACGACTTGCAACCATAAAAGTCAATGTTTCCTTAATTAAAAAATTTCCTTTTACTTTGGAACTAGTTCTTAGCAAACATCTGTGGTGGCTTCATATTTTGCAGAATATGAGATTTGCAGTACCTATCTTAAAGTATGAGACTGGTTGTAGAAAATGCTCTGAACTTTTCCATGTGTGATTTTGAATGTTTAAACACAGTAGTAACTAAAAAGAAGATACGAAGTACTTGAGGACACGTATCATGCTTACCTGTGCTTAACAAAATACAGAAGTTAGTTGAGTTTAAACACAGTTTGTAAAGCTAAGTGAAAACAGACTTCACGAGTTTTGCTTTTTGATTCCTTCTTTTTCACTCAGTGCAAGTCTGTATTAATACTTCATTTATTCTACCTGTTCAGCTTTAGGAAGACAAAAGCATCAGTGCGTTAGCTATGTATGTGTCTACCAGGGTAGATCATAACACTTCCAGAGTTTTCAAAAACTGTCTACAATTTTGCTGAGTAGACTATTTCAGTACTACACAAGTGATGCTTCTAAGGTTTTTACATGTATGAGTGTTGTTTCTAAGAGAAATCAAACCATTTACTCAAAATTGCATACAGGCTTACAGAGATCTTAGATCAGTGCCTGCCTGAGTGCAAGAAAAAAATGTAACAAAACAAAAACCAAAGCTTGACAGGCTAGTCATTTTCAGCAGTTGGTAATCTGTGTTGCAATCTAGAAAACCAAAATCTCAAAATGTACCATCATACATTTATTCAGTGTTCTGGGAAAAAGTATTTTTTTAAGAATTTCACGTGTTTGTGCAAATCTATTAGATCGAGAACTGGTGCATTTGTTCTAAAACAACATATTGTCTGTCTGACATTCATTCTGTCTTATCTGGTGTCTTGCTTATCCACTCAGTAATGAATTTGACTAATTTATAAGTAATTTAGGCAAGGATGGGATGTAAATCTTTTGTTTAAAAAGTACAAAAAAATCCTCCCCACGGTTTGAAGTCCAAGTCCTGGTTAAAAACTGTGTCTTGAAACCATCCAGACCCTCCTACTGACTTGTCAACTCCGGGTTATTTTCAGAAAACTTTACTTGAGTTCCTTAGCTTCAATCGTAAGTTTTTTCCCACAGACTTGCATGATATGTATGAGTGGGGGAGTTAATAGTGGCTGCCATTTAGCCGTTGTTTAGTCTAGTGTATGTGTGTTTAAATCTCCCTTTTGGATTTATAGGCAGCTATGGCAAAATAAAGATTGTGCTTCCTTGATTGAAGATCCTCTTAACTAGAGCACCTGGCAGCATTCAAGGATTCTTTTGTGATCTGATTATAATTGAAAATTTGAGGTTTTTTACTTACTGGTTAATTTTTATTTCATGCTTATATTCCTGTAGTGCCATAGGTTTCAAAACATAAGTTTTGAAACTTACACTATGCTGTAAGTTCCCACCATGTGAGCTCATAAGACAGTATTTCATTGCAGAGATGCAAACTAATGAAAAAGATTGCAAAACTTGAAGTAAAAGAATATGGCTGGTAAGTTTCACCACAGATGGGAAAAGGAATGAAATGAGCAGAAGGAATATACTGACTAGTAAAAGAGTTTAAAGTAAAGGAGGAGGTACCAAGGCTTACTATGAGTATTGCAATAATATTTTTCAAAGTAATTTGCACATGATACTGTTAGTTCATCTGTGGCTCACTATGAGATAGTTGATGATGATATTTAAAGGGTAATGTAAAAATCTGCAAAGTTGCCTTTAGTCCACCAGATGATTATTTCAGTCTGTTTATTTACCTTTCCACTGTAAAAAAAAAACATTCTAAAAGTTTAAAATCTAATAGTTCTTACTGAGGCTTACAGTGGTAAGCTTAAAACTGCTACACTAAGCANACGCAGTAGGTTTCAATTTGTTCTCTGGTCAAGAAAAAAAAGTGTTTTGTTGCCCAATGGATTGTTACACTGTGATGAAGAAAGTAGATGTAATATCTGAATGTCTCAGTTTCCTCATTGAGATGAAGAAATCCTTTTTTATGATGAGAGATAGTCCATCCCTATAGTCTATATATTTGTCTATAAATGAATTCAAAATGAGCATGTTTCACTTCATAGCAAACAACTGTTGTAAAATATTGGACATCTTCTGTGATGGGTTATTAGGAAATGGGTTCATATGGTTCTGCTACAGTTGGTATACGTAGACCTGGTTTACTCTTAGACACCCTACATATTGTTATGACAAGAGTTTTAAAAGTTTCAAAGACTAATGTTGGGGAAGACATTTGAAAATCAGAGTATGAAGTGTGTAACTTGAATTACATATGGGATCCATCATACATGGATGTGCCAAATGTCTTCGCACTTGCTTTCATGTGTTATTTTCCAGGTTTGAACTCTATTAAGCTGAATGCTGAGGAAATCTTGCTTCAAAAAAAGTGCTGATTTCTCATTTAATACTGTTGGGCTTAAACGTCATTATGCAGAGGCATGGCATGAAACACTATAGAAATGCTTGACTTTCACTGTTGTGGGACTGTAATCTTGTCTTTTTTCCTTGCCCCTCCCAAACAAGGAAATGCCAAATATTTTTCATATTTATATCACAATTATGTTAGCAAATGAAATTTCTAATCTCCTTTATCTTAAAGGAAGCCCCATGCAGCATAAATTTGGAGACAGAATGTACTGATAAGCTTTTCTCCACTTCTCCACTCTGGATAAAAGAATTTAACACTCTGTATTCAAACATACTTCCCAACAAATATAGGAATGTTATCCTGTGCAGGGAGCATGCTCAGTAGTAGTAGTAGTATTTGGTTTTAATTTTGATTTTTTTTCATACACATTTTCTCAGAGTAAAATATCAAAAGGAAGAAGGTCTGAACAAAAGGTTCTTCAGGAAAGTCTTGTCTCTCCTTGGCTTCTTCTGTTTTGTCCTTTTCTTGGTTTTACTAAACATCACTAAAGATGATTCTTAATCAAAAACAGTATGGTTCTAAAACTTAACTTGCTAGTGAGGGCAGAAAGGGCCAAAACGTTTCTCTCACAGCAAAAAATTTCATAGAAAAAATTTGACTCATAGAGTTACTGAGATATACAAACTTGACAGACTTGCACTACTACACCAGCTTCCCAGCCCTGTTTTAAAAGGGACAATGCATAAATAACCTGATCTGCAGACCAAATACAGTGTTTTCCAAAGATAATCTGTTCTTCACCACCTGCAACAGTGCATTGGACTGAAGCTGGTGGTTTGTACAAATCGACATAGGCCGAGAGGCTAGAAGAGGAGAAAATGGCAGTTAAAAGTCCCGTCTTCTGTAAAATGTAGATTTTTGACATAATCTAAGAGGGAGGTGTTAGCTCATCATCCACAGTAATTAAGTTTTTTGTTCCTGCATAGGAAGCGGTTTGCTTACAAATTGCATGCTTAACGTTTATTGTGTGGGCTCCAAGACTCTTGTTTCTACATGTACTGCTCTCATGAGGCTAAGTGGAACTTCACGAAGGAGATTTAACATACCTGAACATTCAGGTCTTGTGTTTTTCTTAAAGTATTAATCTAAACTTCTTTTTTTTTCTGAAACAGCAGTATTTTGACTTATTTTTGAGGAGATTGTAAGTTAGGACATCAAATGAGAATACCAAGAATAGTGATGATCTCAAAAATGTAAATATTAGCCTGTCCTCATACGTTGGATGATTTCTATGTAGTTGGTAAGATTTGCTGTCCATTTATGTACTTACACTACAACTTCCATTGTACTGTGTTTATACCAGTCTATTTGAGACTAGACCACGCTCAGCATTTTATCTTATTACCTGCACTTATCAAAGCCAACAACTCAAGTGTCAAAATACTTAAGTCACATAAACATTGAAATTTAGCTTTAGTGCCTGGATGCTGTTACCTATTGGGTTCTTTTGAAACTTGGGTAGTTGATACTCAGCGGGACTACATTTGAAAAAAAAACCCACCCACTGTCTTGTCTTTTTTGACTGTTTCAACAGTAATGCTTTATCTGTAACATTTTTTTAAAACACAAGTGTCTGTCATAACTAAAAACATTCTGTTCCTAAGATTTTTTTTAATATTGCTTAAGTGATTAATTTACACGATTTTAATAACTTGAATCATGAATCTAGGTGGAATTTACCTCCTCTTGACTTTCAGACAGAACTTTCCATTGGGTGGTAAAAAAAATAAGTAATCTGATGTGAAGCATCGATCTATTCTGTAACAGAGGCCATCAGTATATGCACAAGATTTACAAACCAACTTGGATATCTCTGAATTAGTTCAGTACATCATGAGCCAATAGTTACATTCAGGATGTTGTGTTTAACAGACAGAATCATTAGGGATTGGAAGGGACCCCGAAAGATCTAGTCCAATCCCCCTGCCACAGCAGGATCACCTAGACCAAGTCACACAGGAACACATCCAGGTGGGCCTTGAACATCTCTGTTGATGGAGACTCCACAACCTCTCTGGGCAGCCTGTTCCACTGCTCCGTCAACCTCACCGTGAAGAAGTTCCTTCTCATATTGATGTGGAACCTTCTGTGTTCCAGCTTACAACCATTGCCCCTCATCCTATCACTAGATGACATTGAGAACCTGGCTGCATCCTCTTGGCACCCACCCTTCAAATATTTGTGGACATTAATGAGGTCAACCCTCATTCTCCAATTCTCCAAGCTAAAGAAACCCAGCTCCCTCAGCCTCTCATAAGGGAGGTGCTCCACTTCCTCAGTGGATGTGTTAGAAATTACTTTCTTTCCTTTTTCAAAGTATTTATTTCTGTCCCCATAGTATCCCACTCCTTCACATCTTTTTATCACTGAATAATTTTGTGTTGGTACAAAACTGTCTCTTCTTGCTGTATTGGAAATGAGCAATGTGGACTTCTAAACCCTGAGTAACCTGAGAGGTCTTTCTTCATGACAGCATAGTTTTGTGCTTGGTTGTACGCAGTTTCTTCACTGTGGTGGCTTTTTAGGTCTTGGGTGTGTTTATATTATTTTAAGACTACTTGGAAATGAGACTTCTTGTATAAAAGCTGTATGTGTCTGGTGTACCGATACATCCTGTTAATTTTGGGTTTAGCTACAGTTTCAGCCAGTTTTGCCAGTGTGGAATAAAGCCTCAGTAGGAGTTACTTGGATATTCTGAAGGCCTCTGTTTAAAGAGAGAGGAAATTTTAAAAATGGGGGAACAGTTATTCCTGTGGTATCGAGCACCAATTTTAGTCACAGATTACACCTCCAGTTAGTGTTACGACTTTGTATTTGGTGTAACTCTTGAAAACTCTTGGATAAGTATCCTCTGGCTCTACTGATACTTAACAAATACGTATTTGTAGATTCCTGTTCTAAACACTATTCTGATACTGTTCTTCAAACCTATCATATGTGAAAAACCTATCATATGTCTTTTATGTAAGAATGTTCTTCTGCAGTAAACTGTTGATGGGGAGGGAAGGACTTGGGGCTTTGTCTTCTCCAAGTACTTTTATTTAATGCTTCAAACATCTATGAGCTGTGGACTCACTGACAGGGTTCCTGCTTCTGGTTTTATTGTTAGTGTGTATCCCTTTAATAAGTTATCCATCACACTTTCTGGTCTGTCTCACTGCATTTCTAACATTTAATATGGCTGGCTGGTGTATTTGATTTAGTATAAAAATATTATGGGGTTGCACACATGCTATGATTTCTTGTCTTGTAGTCCTCTATTACATTGCGTGTTCTCATTAACAATTGGAGTCTTTGCTGGAAGCTGAATTTCAGGAGACTGCCTGACTATTACAGACATTATTGTATTAATTGTGTAATTAATATGCTAACAACAAATCAAACTTACTTATGTTTAATCATGTAAGAAATTGAAAGTTGATAATATTAATAAAACAGTTCAGATGAAAGCAATATCTAAGTGACAAAGGTAACGTTGACCTTCACTGTGCGTCTAGATCCAGATGTTTTTGTAAGCTCCTACCTTGTCTCTAAACTACAGGAAGAGAAGCCATTTTACCTCAGGTCTTAAGACCAGTCTTATTCAGAGTGTAGGACTGAGTTAGTACACAATACCATATGGCAAATTGCTGTGAAGAGAACAAGTGGACTGAGGACAGAGGACCACACTTCTCATTAGACACTTTCAAGTCTCACAGACTAGTGGTCAGCTTAGACCCTGAATAGTGTCTGAATAAATGTTAAGAAAAAAAAGTTGAACTTTTACAACTGCTGGATTAATTACAAGTATGTAATTTATCTAAGGTTTTGCATAGAGCTAGACAAATGTAAAAAGAATCCTCACCAGAGTTTGGTTTTCAAGCCATATTTTTTAACCACAGATTGCAGTTTCAAAAAGTGAATTCTGGAGCTCTGACACTAGACACTGTGACTGATAATAGATGCAGCTCTTTAGCATTTTTCTTTTTTTGTTTCTCAAAAGCTACAATTTAAAATACCATCTGTCAAAGAAATAAATTTCAGTACCTTGAGCAGTTGCACAAGTATAAATTTTATGTTAGTAGTTTAAGCCAGAGTTTGTAAAAACGTTTATAACATTTGCTAATTATTAATGGGAAGATAGTTGTAGTTGGTCTTCACCTTGTCCAGCCTGGAGAGCTTTACTATACTTGTGATAATCACTGATTTTCTAGCACAAAAGATAACATTAAATTTAATTTAATTCCTGCATTTGTAATGCTGCTGGAGACTTAAATATTGTGGCTTCATTCATGAAGTTTTGCTGATGTCACTATAATTAGCACTTCTGCATGTTGCCACTATATGCCATCCTACATATGCATGTAATCACATAGTCAACTGCGTAATGTCTTTATCCCTTGCTTCCTTAGCGTGAACAAGAAAATGCGATGGCTCACATTAAAAAGCAGCAACAGGAGCTAGAGCACATGAGGCTGCGCTATTTGGCAGCAGAAGAAAAAGAGCTGGGGAAGACAGACCGTCAAGAGCTGGAGGATATCAGGAATGAACTTAACAGGTATAAAAGCATTTCCAAGATAATTTTTTGCTGCCTCCCCGCTTTTCTCAGCATCTGCCTCAAAGTAGGAGAAAGATCCGTTAAATCAAGACTATAATTGGCTGTTAGTCTAATAAAAGAGCAGTTTAATGTCTCTTAGGAAAGTCTGAACATTTATAAAATGCAACACTACTGCAGAATAGAAAAATCCATGTTTAAAGCCACTGTATTGTTTTTGAAGTTGTGATTGTATTTGTACAGTTTTCTTAGAATGTAAATATTATATTAACTTAATATGTAAATATTATATTAACAACTTTTTAACTTAGAGTTGTTTTCCCTTAAAGAAAGGCTAATTTGTTATGTTTTCTTCGTTAATGTTGATTGGGTTTGTTTTATTTTACAACATAGTCGAGTAGATAATGTGAAGTATTGAAGCTGCTTTCACTATGGCTTGCCCTCTGATTCTTTGTTTTATCACCATCAGGCTAAAGCAACAAGAAGAGAGAAAGCAGTTGCAAAATGTTAGAGGTAATTCTACTGATAAAATGGATAATCTTCATTCTAAAAAATTAAATGAGAACACAGATGATTATCTCTCTCGTCTGATAGAAGAGAGGGATACTCTGTTGAGAACGGGAGTATATAATCATGAAGACCATATTGTAAGTGAACTTGATCGTCAAATCAGGGAAGCTATTACAAACAGGAGCATCACTGAATAAAAGCACAGAAAAAGTTAAGTAAGAGCCAAAGTTAAGTAAAATGTGAACAGAGCGGGGGATTTCTATAAATGTGTACTGATTTGCAACATATGTAAGGCAGTGATTATTTTTGCATACTATTGTTATCTGTTTTTGAAGTAAATGTAAATATTTTCGATGCGTGAAGTTGAGGACAGTTTTAGTTTTTATGCTGACAACAGCTTTTAATGTTTTCATACTCGTGTGTGTGTGTGTGTGTGTGTGTGTATGCATGTAAACATATTTATTTTGTGTTCTTTATGTTGAAATGTTTTCTACCTCTTTTTGCAACACTCTGGCTAGGTTTATTTGTGGTAAGTCATATGCCTTCTAGGACTTTAATCAATATGGTTCTATCTGTTTAGAAGTGGAAGAAGTTCTCTTCAGCTATAATAGGGAGGAGTGACATCAGCAGTTCTCCCTACCAGAACTCTTAGTTATGAACCAAAGTCCAGACCAAACAGACATTACCCCGTAGATCACTATAGAAGTGATAAATTCTTGCTTCTCCAACTCTAGCTAATATAACTAAGTTGTGTAGTAAATAAGAAACAAGGTTTTGGATGTGGGCTGAAAAACTCTCAAACCTTCTGAAACGGAATAAATAATATGAAACTATCGTGATTGTATGAGTTGAAAGTCCCTTTATTGCCGTACCAGTTTTCACATAGACTTGTCAGGGTGAGCCCAGAATATTAAAGATTGAATTCTGGAATATGCATGCGTATCCATTCCTAAAAAAAGATTTCAGGAGTACTAATTCAATGAGTTTATATACTTCAAATTTTGAACATATACGTAAGGAAACCATCTTAGAGAAGTTTTTTATAGGCAATATATAATCACTTTATAGTTACTTAACATGTATTTCAAAGCATGTTATCTCGTTGCTGCTTAAATTGTATTTACATTTTCATTTGACCGTAGAAGGGCACAAGCTCAAGGTTTTAAATGCCAGAAAAGAAATCAACAAGAAATGTTAATTTGTGCTTAACCACACTTGAAAATATTTTGGTTTCCAGACTTCATTCTGTTTCAGTAATTGTAAAAGCATTTCTGTGGAGCTAGTGGAATAACAGTAATTCAATACAGTGTCCTTTCAGTGGGCATTTTTATCTATCCTGTAGGCATAAATCATTCTGTGTTTGAATATCAAGTACTGAAGTTGTCTTAGGATCTGTTAGTTTCAGAATGAGCAAAGATGACCGTGCAAAAATTCTCTAACATAAAATCAGTAACCTTCCGTGGATGTGACTGTATACATGTGATCTTGTTGTTATGTATGGTATTAATTATACAGGGGTTTTTAATATTGTATCTGGCTTTAACTCTAGATGCAATGTCTTTTCCTCTTTTCTGCTAAGTTCTTAACTCCTGTTAAATAAGTAGTTAATTTAAGCTCTTACAGAAGTGTTAAACGACCAGTTTAAAGAGGTCACATTCTGTGCGATGTTGACACTTAACTAGACTTTGTAAGAAATGCTTTTGTAGTATTTGGCACACTGCACTCTGTTTTTCAAATGGGTGTGCTTAGAGAGACCCTTCTCCACTAGTAAAACATACACTATCATAACATCGGGACAAGTCCATTAAAAGTAATTTTAAAATATGTTTAAATCATGGCTGTGTCATGTAAGTGGTGCATGATCATATGCAGTTGTAAATGAATTGAAAAGCTTCTATCCCAACGGGAAGACTTGTTCACGCGGTTTTACCTCCGCTTGCTCCCTTGCTAGAGGTGCAGTTTCTTCTTCAAACGCTGGAGGGAGCGTTAGACCTAAAGATCTCAAAAGCTCTGTTGGCTAATTGTTCATAACTGGCCTGGTTTGTTAACTGTTAACTCTGTGACATTGCAGGTGTGACTTTATTAAATAAAATGAACATTTTACATGAATGTTAAGGAATATGTGTGTTTCTTGACTGAGCATTTGAACAAAAAATATATATACTGTTTCTGGTAATATGACAATATTGCTTGACTAGACAAATTGACGTGTTTACTTTCAAAATTAATTCAACTTTTAAATTTCTGATTGAGTCAGATCCCTGTCTTGTAAAGAAAGTATTCATGTTGCTGTGACTTCTCATGGTTTAAAATTGAACTGCTCAGGTGATTTTTAAATTTTTTTTCCCTAGTAAAGCAAAGTATTACGTACAACAAAAAGCAGAACACTTTTTAAATAATGTTTATAAGCATAATAATTTCAGCTGTTTGAATCCATTTTGCATTTGAAATATGACTATAATGCAAGAGGCAAGAACTTTGTGTGTTTTAAAAATGTACTTAGCATTTTTGTTTTGTACTAAAGAGTAACGGACAGTCAGAGTAATGTTTTAGAATGAGAAGATGAGTGATACTTTAAGATTAATGTATGTTTCATTTTTAGTACAATTTTTTTATATGCTTCAGTGTGGAGTATTAAAGTTGTAGGTATCTAATTGATAAACTCAATATTACTGCTTTTGAAAAAAAAAATAATTTATTTGAGGTTCCATTTGCCCTTCTATTGCCTCAAAACCACTTTAAATATTATACCTGTTCAGTGGAAAGACCCAGTACCATTTTAAAAATATCTTAACATTTTTATTTTAATCTGTCTTCTTGGCAAAATAAATGCTATTTGAAACAGATACTTGGCATAATAGCTTACATTCGTTTACCCAACATAAAGAGACTGCTGGAAATGAAACCCATGCTTAAAGGTTCAGGCCTGGTTCTGTATGCCTTATAAAGGGGCATGAGTTGAGTAGCAAGAACTAGGCTCTCCTGGCAAAATCCTGGTATTGATTTTAGTGCACACAGACTTCACTAGGAATGTTGATGGAATTAATTCAGAACAAGTATTTTTACCAGTATGTTTCTGTGAACCCAAATGCCCATAAAAATTAGTAAATGGGAGGTAGTGAAGGGAGGGGGCTGTTCTGTGTCAGTACCATGCCAAATCAGTTCCAGCTTTCATGTGCCTTATAATTCAGGCCCAGAACTTAAGAGTTGGCTTTGAATAAGGAAATTTAAATTATATCCTGTACTGGTCCTATCCAGTGTTTTAAAGAAAAAAACATTCGGCTGTCTGAAAACAGGGACATTTAGAAAAACCGCCTGTCTTTATATGGAGCATTAGCTAAGATTTTGATAACTGCTGCAAAGAATCCTTCTTCCCCTGCTAATTGTTAGACTGTTTATCAAAAAAAAGGTCTACATTCTTATTTAACTTAAACAGTGGAATGCATTTTGAAAAAATGACGAATTGTTTTAAAAGTAAGGTGACACTGTTCTGCTTTGAGTCTGGATTATTTATTAAATATGTAGCTACATTATTGATCTTCCTAGTATATTGTTTTTGGGGTTGAAGTTATAACCAATTTTTCTTCAATATTTTAGCAGTTATCTGACACTTTCAATAATAATACACTTTGCTTCTTTAGTGCAACAGCAATTTCCAATGTTATGTCTGGCACTGAGCTTTCAACTGTTCAATCTGTAGTTCTCCCCTCACTGCAATTTAAATGCCTCTCCCTTCCATCCACTGAGATAAACCTTAATGCACAGCTGAAGACAGAAGTCCTTTATCATATCGAAGTGCTACTGAAGTATTTATACCACTTATTACATATTTACACAATTATTTATTTTGAGGCTTCTGTGCCTAAAATGATCATGACCTGTCAAGTCTTGAATAGGAAGCACTAGCCCCAATATTGTTGAAGACAGAACTGTAGAAAGGCTGCTGCATACTTAGATCTCATTTCGTTTGTTTCTCCAGGGGGTTGTATTAGTAGTGTTTTCATTAGAAATGTTTCCACAGATGTCAACTATAGAGATATGAAGTCTCTGTGGTGGGGAAGCAGTCAGGAGTTTGGCATTCAGAACAGAAAGGAAAAAAAGTCAACTTTGAGAGACTAATTTTATAGAAAAATAATTTACTGACTTTCTGATGCATAAATGTGCAGTAACCCCAGAGTGGCTTTAATGCAGGATAATTGAATTTTTGCAAATACAGTTATTTTCTGTTCTTAACTTGAAGAAATGCTATAGCATGTCATTCCCCATCACTGAGGACTAAAATAGTCTCCATTAATAATGCTTCTGGAAAAGTGATACTCACTGCTTTTTAATGTAGTACTCTTTGTTTTTAAGTTAAATACTTGTAGCTGTTTGACAGCATTTTAAACAGTTTATGTAATACCTTTAAAAGCTTTGTTATAACAATATACATGGAGAGCAGATGATCATAGAAGCGTGGTGTTACTGATTGTTTGACCACCAAGTTTTGATGCAGATACAGAGAAGTAACTTCATTGACAAAGTAATGTGGCCAAAATTTAGAGTGGATTTACTTGGGCAGATGGAGTCTAGTAGAACAGTTCACATCTTTGCTGTTTCAACAGTTACTACATATTGCTTGTAACTTTACTATGAAAAAAAATTTGTAAAAAATGTTGTTGAAAACCTGTTATTTACTGTGACTAGAATAAGTTTTGTTTTACAAATTTTTCCACTTCATTTTTGTGTTTTGAGTTGAGCAGGCAATAAAGCTAATAAATGTTTTGTAGAATGTAAATGATAATGGTAAGTCTTGCACCTTTTGTTTTTCTTTAACACGTTAGGGGAAATTTTTTGTTTTGTTTTGCTTTTCACCTTTAGATGTACAGAAAACAATTTTATTGACCTTATGTTAAAAGGCATTGGTACTACCAGACGGGCACCAGACCCATGGGATGTTTACCTGAGAAAGCAACAAAATTAATATTGTAATATAATAGGTAATCCAAACGAAGGCTGAAAGTACCATAAACTACTTTTGCTTTATAGTAAGACATGTACACGTGAAAGTTGAGTCATGTTCATACCATCATCATCATGCTTCTCATCCAAGTAAGTAAGACAGCTTGATTGGTTTGCTCTTACATTAAGCCAATGCTTTGGGTAGGTTTTCATGAATATCCACGTGCACTTGCTGTAACAGAGTCTACCTGCTACTCCAAGAACTGTTCAGGTGATGCTGAAGATAAGCTGTTTGGACTAATTACATTTTTTTAATGATTGCATAGCAATAAAGCCTTTTACTGCAGTTTCCTGAATGTGGTTGCTTATCATGTTGTAAATACTCTAGCTTACAGGTTTATCCTGACTTTTCTGGTAATAATCTAATTATAACCCAAAAGAAATAAAAAAAATTAAGCAGACTGAGAAATAGCAAGGGCCGTATCACTACTGCGAACTGATGGAACTAGTAGATGTGTCTCTGAAGGTATGTGTCCATGATAGGGATCTATTTGTGGACAAGCATTCACACCTTAACAACACACTTATGTGCCCCCATGAGTTTTATCTGTCCGCCCCCCTATATCTTGCACAACAGCCCATAAAGGACTTTGTTTTACTACATTACTGTATCTTCTTACTGCATATATACAGTAGATCATTAAAGCAATCTTTTATCTTACCTAGTACTAAACATTTTTATGCTACTTATTTGTATTTCATTAACATATATCACCATGCAGGTAAGTAGCTTGTAATAACCTAAGTAGAAAGAGGACATCTTAGAAGGTATTATTCCTTTACACAATGGTAGGAGATGTATCCTGATCAAAGTGTTTGTGTAACAGTGCTTTGTGCACATGGCGGATTTTTTTCCTAAAGGAAGGGGCTCCCACTGGCAGACTGAGGATTGGGCACCAAGTCTGTGATTTCTCTACCCATCTTGCTTATAGGGTGTTGAGTGATCTTGAACAGGGCAATGGGCCTCCGTGTCCTATCATAAAATGAGAATAATGTGGGAAAAGCTTTTCTGTGTAAGTGGTTCAGAAGCTACTTTAGAATGCACTGACAATCTGTGCTGCTCATGGTTGTCTTAATTGCCCTAACAGGAATATTAGTCACTAGCTGCTATTGGGATGCTTCTTCTGCAAATTAGTATGAGCTATTTACTGTTCTGGTTTTTAGTAAATAAATTAGTATCTTTCATTCTTCTGGATAATTGCAAATTCTTTAGAAGAGGCTTACCAAACCTTTAGAAAGAAAGAAAGTATACTTAAATCCTTTTGTTTAATTTCTAGGGAAATTCAGTCTTCCAAGGCTGCAGTCTTCCAAGAAAGGTTAGGTTAATCTTCTTGTTAAGAGATAATAAGTTAAAAATCCTCTGATAAGGGACGAAAAAAGGCAAAATATTTTGAGTTTCAACCTACCCTGAACAAGGCCGTGTATGGACTTAGGCAGTACTCTTTGCTATTATCTATCTCTTTGTAAGAAAAATGTGATTCCTCCTTACACTTTAATGAATAGCTAATTAACACTGTGTTTTTACAGCTTTTTGGAAAACAAAATGTCAACCATGGTTTTTCAGAAACTCTTAAGCAAATAAGTGATTGTGAGGGTTTCCAAGAAAAATTCTATAGGAAAAGAATGTTGTGATGTCTTTTACTTGTATTTCAGTACTAATGAAATCCCTGTTATCCTAACAGTTGTAATAGATACCGTTGGAAATGAGACATGAAGGTGGGGGGAGGCCAGCTGTCAGCTAAGTAACTCTGTAGATGCTGTGGAACCAACTGGCTTCTATGGAGCAGGATGCCTTTGACCTTGTGTGAAATGCTACTTACCCTCAAGATAGTCACAAATTCTAACCGGGTCTGGAGCTGCATATCAGAGCTCAGAGACTACGAGGCCACAGAAAGCAGCAAGAGAAGAAAGCAATGGCTTTGCTCCACTGCAGTTGTCATCACAGGGAAAAGAGGCTGCCACTCACAAAACTGGAACCTACATTTCTCCCTGTATAGCGACCAATTCCTAGGTGTTTTTTCAGAGTGGACTCTTGCCTGGCACCTTTCTTTTTCCCATTATCGGCTGTAGACATGATGAAGAGAAGATTTCACCAGCAAACAAATGAGTTAGGGTGGTTTGTTTAAACGTAAATAGTTTATATTGAAAGTAGTCTTGATCAGATAATTGTTTTTTTAAAAAAAACATTTACAGAAAATAAAGAGGTTTATTTAATGTAATTTCTATGCATGGTTGAGTGGTCTATCACAAAGAGATATGGGGCTTTTCAGTGGGTATCTTATGCCCTTTCTTTCGTGCTCATTGAATAAGTCATTCACAACATCTTCACCATTACTTCTGGAAATATCCCACCACTATAACAGGAAAGTGTCTTAACTAAAACAAATGCCTGTTGAAGAATAAAAAACCAAAACTGCCCATGTCTTTATTTTGCTTGCTGTTTTTTTACCACTCAAGTTTCAGATAAAAACGCATTTCATGGTTTGTGGAATGCAATCTGTTACAGAGCACAGACAACATACCAACTTTTGTACCACAGAATAACAAGCTTGTATGAGTACAGGCAGGACTGGTGTTTATACTGCCAGATTCAAACTTTTAGTTAGATAACTTTTGGCAGTGAAAGCACCCAGTCTGTTACTCATACACCAGTTAATCCTGACTTAGAAAAAATGAAAGTCCTTTTAGGGCGTCTAAAATCTTAGCTTAACTTTTGTACTGTAGTAAGAGATGATTTAGATTATGTCATATTAAAGACTGTAGTTCTTAAAATCTTCTGTGTCAAATGTGAGATCTTGAAATGCTAACACTGTTTTTACAGAAATATTTAAGTATTAATACTAAGTCAAACTACAAAGTGACTGAGTGGGCGTGCCACAAAATTTGTTCTGCTTCAGTCACAAGAGAAAGAAGATGCTAAGAAACGAGGGCTGCAATGAAAAATAGCTGTATGAAGTAAGCAGGCCACCCCTATACAGTTTATATGTGTATTTAAATACATTGATGAAATAAGAAATACAGTTAAAAGAATGTCTCAAGGTGTTCTTAAGGCAGACAGACACTCTTTTATCTTAGTGTCCTCTCCATGATTTGGAGGTTTTTTCCTATAGCACAGAGTGGTGTTTCAGTGGCTCAGCATCCAGATTATTTAACAGCAGTTTATTAAGAAACAAAATTGTATTTAAGAACACTAGAGGCAATGTGTGATCTTCTATTTTTGATTGTTTTATCCTTACAAAATAGAAAGCAAACAAAATCCCACCATCACTTGGGTGTTTTCTTATGGAGATTTCTGAAATCTTACATTTATTCATCTAAGTATTATAAATACATATTCTTTAAAATATCACAGTTTCAACTCCCTTTTCTAGCTCCATTTTTGTTATCACTGTATATATTTTAATGGCTATTAAAAGCTACAATGTCCATGCCTTATCTTTGTCAGTTAATGTATCTAATTCCACCATCCCAAAGGGAATAAACCCAAAGCTAAAGCCTGCAATATATTAAAGAATCAAGAACGCTTATGCAGAACAAACAGAAGATTTAGCTTGGATAAACAGTAGAAAGCTCAGTGTCTTTTATGTCCAGAGCTCAGGACTGGAAGAATAAAATGACTATAAATCATCCCTGTGAAACAACATAACATAAATGTTGTATGTTTATTTAAAACTTTATGCAATCATTTATCTGGACCATAGCTCAGTTTCAAAAAGTAGTCTGCTGTAATGAGGTACTGAGACTAGCAGTAATCAAGAGTAAAATGATGTATAGTCTTCAACCAGAATTTGCTTATGGGAAGAATGGAAAGCACTTAAGTAGACACCAAGTATCTGTAGCCAGTAGATCAAGCGAGAGGATAATGCAATACTAACAAAAATATTAATAAATTTTTTCCTGTTTCTCTTCAAAATACCACTTTTCTTGTAATGTGTTGCCTTGAAAGCTAAGCAGCCAGCAATTTATGCCTTAATTTTCACACTTGGATAAATGCTGATTTGTTGTCTGAGGTATGAGGTTGTGCCACTAGACTTAAATTTTAAAAACGGTCTAAATCTTCAGCTGGGGTTGCGTTCAGGGAGATACACAATATAAGATATGTGGCTGGTTTTTTGCTCACTTGGAGGAAGCACTGCTGTAAATTAATAGTTAATAATTGCCTTTTTTTTACATACGGAAAAATTGAAGAGCCACTTAAATATTTACTGCCTAAGGAGACAGTCAAAACAAATAATGCAGCTTTTACCACAGAAGGAGAGTTTCCTGCCAAGTACTTTACACCCTGGAGATCCAGAGGGGAGCTGTCTATGCTGGCTGCACATCCAAGGCTAAACTACAGAAATTGCTGTATCACCCAGTGACCCCTCCCCAACCAAGAACGGGGATCAGGTAGAAGGGAAGAGACTCATAGGTTGCAATGAGAACAAATGTAGCAGAGAAGCCAAACTACTACTAAATGCCATTATAAACTATACAAAGTTATGCTCAACCCAGCTGTCATAGTTTGGAAATGTTAGATTTCGTATCGGAGGCACTGGGGAATGGCCGTAGCAACCTACCATTTTTTTGACTTGCAACACCAAGCTGAGGTTTTCCAGCTCCGTGAAAAGACAGAAGGGGTTTGGAGCTTCCAGGTTTGTTTTTCTAGCTCCTCTTTGTTCTTGACTTCATTTTCATCTGTTGTTCTGAGAGGATGCAAGGGTACTGTACTAGGCAGAGAGGCCGTCTTACCCTGAAAACGCGGTGGATAGAATCAGCAGAAGCAAAGTTTCAGCTGAATGTCATGGTTTGCAGAAATCGAGAGAGTTCTCCTCAGGTCACTTCCACAGGAAGCAGGAATGGCTGGAAGCCTCTTCCTTTTGAAGGGTTGGAGATTGCTGTTTGGTTCAATTATGTAAGAACTCCATATGTCTTTGTGTGGGGTTTTAATGTGGGGTGAATTAAATACGTATTAAGGTTTTTTTCCCAAGTCTGGCAACTCTTAAGAGGTTTTCTGGACCCTCCTTGTCTCTTTTTTGTTTGTTTGTTTGTTTTTGTTGTTTTTTTTTTTGTTTTGGCCCATTAACTAAACTAATTGGTTAATTTCATTTTGGTTTAAACCTATGACACCAGTGAATGTTTAATCCTTGAGAGAAGGAAGGGGAGCAGGTTCAGGATGAACTTGAACAGGAGGTCACCATCTCTCTCAGAATCTTTCCCCTTTGTAGCATGTGTTACATTTATGGTGTGGGATACTTACTTATTCATTAACTTATGATGGCTTTGGAGTTGCTGGAGGCCAGTACATCTCACTTCACTTTGGATAACTTATAAATGTAGATTAATTTCCCTGACAGACTGAAATTACTTCCTGGTGGACCATTATTTCAGCTTTAATTTTCTTATTAAACAATACTTTCTAGAAAAACCTTTACTGCTGTTTTCCTTATGCTGCACTGCTGTGGGCAAGTAACAAAATCCATGAGAAACGTTTAATGGGACCAAGGTCCAATGTTTCCCCATGCTATCAACGCCAGAGTGAACTCCTGGTTCGGTTTTGTTTATTTGGGGTTTATTTTGTTAGGTGCAAACATTTTGTCAGCGGGTCTTCTGGATGTAAACAAACACTGTACAACGAAGAAGGGCTGAATTTCTTCCCTCTCTATGGAAGGTGCTGCCCAAACCTTGCACCAGCCCTTGCAAAATTCAACCTGGACACCCAGGACTGCTCTGGCACAGCTGGAACATATTTGGTGACCAAGGCACCCAAAGCAGGACAGAGATAGGAAGGAGTTCCCCTCTGGGGCAGCTGGGAGACAAGATGATGTGCCAGGCACCGGGGAGTGCAGGGAAACCACATCACTGATCCCTGGGCACTATTGTCGCTATCAGACCCCTCCAGCCTTTTTCCAGTGTGTGGTCCTTGCAGAGCTCTGCCCTTTGCCTGTGTATGGCACATACTAAAACAGAGAAAATGTCACCATTCTTGAAAATAGTTCAAATTGCCTTTAGCTTTTGCACACCAGAGTAAGGAAAAGCTGAAATATCTTCTGGAGACCAAAAGTCATGTAGTGAAAACCTGAGGGGCGGAAGGCATCATGTGGATGAGAAGGGGCGTCCACATCCAGAACCATGTCCCTAAGATTGGCTGATTCTTTTTCCTCAGGTAAAGCAGAAGATTCAAGGAAGTGTGTTAAGCATGTATCTATATCCAGCCAACCCCAGTATTTTAAGTGAGTGCTGCTGTGATGGTTCTTGAAACCTTCTGTAGAAAGCATTTGTTGTGCATACAGAAAGACAGACAGGAAGCAAGTTTACGATAGCTTTCCTAGCTCATTGTTTAAAGTTAATTTTTACAACCTAAAGGCTTTGAATTTATTAGAAATATGTTTATATTGAACAGGAAGCATATATTCTATAACGCTTAAATATTAAATTGGTCTGTTAGTTTGATTTTGCACATGCAAAAAACGTGCAGCCACAGGGCTTGAAAAGAAACCTTGTTCTAATAAAAGCTAGCAACAAATTATTGTGTTTGAAAACTTGAACTCTGTGCGAATATTAAAGAAAGCCACGTGGAAAGCCTGGTGAGAACTTGTTTTCTAGGCAGAGATGGGTTACAGAAGAACACGTTGACAGCTGTGCCAGAGAAAGGGTTGTCCCCAAGCATTGCAATGCTCCTGCCCTATGGGTGCACGAAGGTTGCTGTGGGCATCATCATGCTGTGGTCACAAACTGGAGTACAGGAGGTTCAGTTTCAGTGTAAAGAAAGACTTTTTTGCATTGAGAGGAACAGAGCTGCTAAGAGAGGTTGTGGACTCTCATTCTCTGGAAGCATTCAAAACCCCTCTGGGCACATTTCTGGGTGACCTACTGTATGCAGTCAGGGACTGGGTGATGTTCAGAGGTCTTTTCCAACCCCTACCATTCTGTGATTCTGCGATGCTTCTTTCCTTCATCCCCACTGCTGTGCATCCCATCCTGCCATGCTCCTTGCCCCAACACCCTGCCTGCACCAGTGAGAGTACCCTCTCACTTTAATCGCTTGAGAAGTTACTTATGATATGCAAGTAAATATTTAGTTGTGCAGAGGACAGCTTGTCACAGACAGCTTTGTTGCTAATGTATACAAATGCTCGTATGGCTCTGTCTTCCTCTCTTTATACACACTGCACACACACTGATCACTGCCTAAATAAGCTGATTTATTTGCTTCAGTTATTTGGAAAGTGCATCATACCTCCAAACCTTAGAAAACCACTTTAAGCTTATTATAAGTTTTATTATGTGAAAAGATTACCCTGAGTGTGCTGGGCACAGTTTGTATTTGGAGTCTGTGCAGGAGGTGAGGCATTCACATAGGCTGAGGAAAGAGGGCTCGAGAGACAAAAACACAGTTTTCTCTGTTGCTACTCCCCTTGTTGGATATTTTTTCTCTAATCTTCTGGTACAAAGGTTGTTGTAGCACCCACGTCATTAACCTTGTAACTCCTGTGTCTTCCACTCAGGAAAGGAAACTTCAGGATCTGCTTTTATTTTTTAAAATAAGGAGCAATTATTTCACCTGCAAACGAACGAAGGGGATGAGTTTCATAGAATCATAGAATCATTACAGATTGGAAGGGACCTTGAAAGATCATCTAGTTCAATCTCCCTGCAACAGCAGGATCACCTAGACCAAGTCACATAGGAACCTGTCCAGGCGGGTCTTGAACATCTCCAGTGAAGGAGACTCCACAACCTCCCTGTTGCAGTGTTCCGTCACCCTCACTGTGAAGAAGTTCCTTCTCAGGTTGACATGGAACCTTCCGTGTTCCGGCTTACAACCATTGCCCCTCGTCCTATCACTACA
>VXBP01003002.1:0-15027 GCA_013400115.1 Rhinopomastus cyanomelas | reverse complement strand
ACCTATACTAACCTCTGTTAATGTAGAGGGAATTTATTCTGTATATCTTCATTGCACTTGGGGAGAAAAAGGGAGTTCATCTGGTGTGATTATTCTCTCTAGGGGCATGATCAGCAGCTTATTTCCTTCAAGTGTGGTTCTTGTAGCCACTTTTTTGGTGATATTTGAAGGTAAAACCACAGTAGGATGAAACAGATGGGATTGCATGTTTCATCTAAATGTATGCTTAATACATTTGCTGCATTACAGTTCTAAAGTGAGAACATTTATCAACCATTTAATTATCAGTACTTTTTAAGCCTCCACCCAGCATGAAACTGTGACATCTTATAGCTGTCATTCAATATTTTTAGTAGATATATCTCCCTGTGCATTATAGCCTTAGGTCAGTCCAGTTAAAACACCAGCAGTGCCCTGAACACTGGAGCTCTCAAACATGCGACTTCCCCATCTTTAAAACAAATAAATTAAATTATATATACCTGGAACTGTTTAATAATAACTTTCAAAAAGGCAGTACTACATATATTTTTTTTTGTCCTTCATTGGAAAAGGTCCTTGTTCAATGCCTTGAACAATGTCTTGCTTTGTCCAAGGAGCAAAGGCCAGAACTGAGATTTCTGAAACTGGTTGATGAATATTTAGGGATAGCTCATATGACCCTACCCTATTAGGCAGCAAGAAAGAAAGTCTTGATATAGGTTTCAGCAGCTTAGTTAGTCTCTACTTTTTTTGGTGTGCTTTCTGATAATCCTAGAGGTTCTAAGGTAAGTTTCTAAGCGATATATAAGTTTATATTTTTTTGACTAATTTAAAATATACGTGCTTTTTGTTAACTTAGGACAGGAGGGGGTCAAATTTGTGTCATGAATAGCCTAGAACATTCACAAATGTGTAGTCACTAAGTCACTAAAAATAAAGGTTCCCAAAGCCCTTGTAGTTAAATGGCTTTTGATGTATTTGTAAAGTTGTCTCGCATGGAGGCTGTCTGGTGACAGAATTAGAGGAAAATGAGGAACTTTGTTGGAGCATAATGAGAATTAATATTTTGACCATTGCGCTTGATGGATATGTCGGAAAAATAGTTAAAGTGCTTACTGTGCTAATATCAGCTGACATAACAATTGTTTCCAGAGAACCAGACTTCTGAATCCTCGTATAAAACACTGGGGAACTTGAACAACACAAAAGAATGTAAGGGTTGGAGGGAATGGGGGCAGGGGAAGGAAAGAAAAACATTATATAAGTTCAGCTACTTCCAGCTTGCTTTTCCCCACCGAAATAATGAACATAGGGTTTGTCAGCAGCAACCTATGCCAAGCCTGGAGAGAATTTCAAGACCTCTGTCTTGAGCATAAGAACTATCTTGTGCATTTAAGCCCCAGTGAAAGAGTCTTTAATCCATGCCTATAGTCCTACTTTGAAATAAAAACTAGTTTATAGGGTGAAAGATAATAAAAGGCTTGAGGAAAAAGCGTATCGCTTTGCTGGCTGAAGATTGGTCTCTTCTCTGAGAAGCTGAAAGCAGTGTGAAGATGGTGGTATTACGTTTGTGGACACCATGGATGTAGAAAGGTAGCCCCGTTCTTTTTCTGCAGCAGAAGGCTGCCACTGTATTGCTCAGTGGAGATGTACCAGGCAAGTAGTATCCTTCACCCATTAGACCCTTTGGCCAAACTCCTCATTGCCTTGAGTTTTTCAGTCCTCTTCTGTGCTGGAGTGTTCTTCAGCACCCTGGCACCGATCATGTCATAGTGGTCCCCCAGGGCTCCACAAAAACTAGTAAAATCCTTTCTGTTAAGAATTTTTTTTTTCCTGAGTGCATCATATAGTTCAAGATGCTGCAGAACAACTTTATTTGGTCTGGATTTACTCATGTTTGAGCTGGCAACAGCCCACATAGGTCCTCTGCTATAGTTATCATGTTGCATGCACTCATTAACCTCCCCATATAAAACAATGGCCCGGATATGTATAACATTACTGGTTTTTCACATGTGCAAAGTCCAGAAGAACTCAGAAATCAGCAGGAAAAAAGTTTTCAGTGCTGGGGTAAATCAGAAAACACATCTACCTGATGCTGCGCCAACACCAAAAGCAGTAACTTCACCGTAACGAAAGAGGCACTCATTCTCGTACCATGCATGCATGAAAACATCCTAAGAGTTTCCCATAGACTGGAGACTTATTAGTGGAAAACGCAGGAAAATACATGTCTTCTCTTTCCCACCTCATGTTTTGCTGAAGCCACACAGGATCTTCTGTGTCATTCTTTGGAACTGATTGTATATCAAAGCGGTGGGGGGATCGAAAACACACATTTTTTGCCAAGAAGACCTTTGCAGCTCTTGCAACAACTCTAGCACAGCTGAGAAGAGGGTTATGGTGGGATGACCCTATGTTCCCACCCACTATTTGGGCTGTGTGAGATTGTTCTTCTAGTATACTGTTATGGCCCCCAGAGGCAGCTGTGAATCATGTCAAGTAGAAAATGTCCTTACTGCATGTTTTTGAGAGGCTGGCCCAGTGAGGGCAAGACTTTCGCTACAGACTTAAAGTTTAGGTTTTAAAGCTTTCCTGGTCCTCGGACATGGGAACTCTGTAGACCACTAGGCTCTCAGAATACATGCTGCTGGCATATGGTGTCCTTCCTTAAAGCAGACAACTTCAACCTTGAAATTGCTTAAATAGCAGCAGCCTGTATTTCACAAGATAATGGCTCTGATTAGACACATGAGCATAGATGTTTTGATCAAAGAAAGCATTAATCATTTCTAAATCCCAAGACAAATCTCAGAGAGGTTCATCTACCCTGTCTATAGCATGTCCATCTTTTCTCACATGGGAAACATGAGGAAAACATGAGTGTGTTTCCTTGCATGAGAAACAGACTGCTGGAAGACCACATTCTATCCAGTCTTGCAGCAACTTCACTTACCAAGACTGGAAAGCTCATTCCTGTTTTGCAAGGGGCCTGCTGAACATCATGTTGCCCACACTTTTGCCTACACTCAGTGTTTGGTACAGGTTGAATGAGCAAGATATAGTCACGCTCGTACCCCTGACCCCTCTTTCATCACGGTGGCGGTGGCTATAACACTGCTAGACTAAGGCTGCAAGTTCCCCTCGCTGCCATCAGAGACTCTCCAGAGGGAGAAGTTCAAGAACAATTTAGAAATTATAGACCAGATCACAGAGGTATCATAAAGCATTCATCAGCCAATAAAACAAGCTTTTCTTTTCATTAAAAATTACTCAAACGTTTTTTGTCTTTTAAAAAGTATATTGATGCAGGAACCCTGAAAACTTTGCCTGAACTTTTATTCTCTCTGCTTCTCTTTTCATTTCCTGTTTTTCTTTTCTTTGTATGCGGTGAATACTCTCGTAAGAGCTTCAATGCTTTTTCAGCCAGTTCTGTGTGAGGTGCCTCAAATAACACCTTTGTGTTGCCTATCTCCAATTTCGACCAGCAGGTCACCAAGGAGCTGTGACCTTCTAGAAGCTGTTGCAGAGATATCTTCATCAGGTCTCCATTTCTGCCAAAGGGGGAGGAAGAACACAAAATTGACTGGGGAGAAATATTGCACTTTAAACTCCTCTAGCATTATCAAGACCTCTAGAAAGAGCATAATGAATAATGCATACGTTGAATGATCTCTCTGGCTTTGCAAGAAGAAACATATCTTTTCTGTGAAGCACTTGTGCTGATATCATCACCAGCTGCTTTGGTGAGGTTTTGACCAGCTCACAGATCAGGTATCATGGTCTCCTGTTTCAGCTGACCTTTCCTGCAGAAGTGGGAACCAGAAGCAGAGTCACCCCTAGCTGAGTCCCATCTTGCCTCACAGTGCACCCTGGAGAAGTGCTACCCTGTGGCTGAAGCCTCAGTACAGACCACAGGATGCATTACTGTGACAATCTCGTTACATGAATGCGATATTCAGGTGTAGTGGAATACCCGAAAGAGATACATGGACACGTGGTCGATCCAGACCTCTTGTGAGTTGCTGACAAGCGTTTGAACAGAAGGCATTGTAAGTAACTGAAGGACACTGAGAAAGTGACCAAAAGCCATCTTTATGCTGATGTATCAAGCAAGAAGTTGGCAACCAAAGGGGAGAATAACTGGTAACATTGGGATGAGAAAGACTGAGCTAAGACTGAGCTATGGGAGGAGAAGACAGGCATGAAGAAACCAACCGTATTGCTTTTAGAGTGGGTGGCTATCGTGTGATTCATAGTCTTAAACCAATCACAGTAGATGCTTGAAAGTGAGATCATAACAATAAGGTATAAAAATATACACTTTGTTCGTAATAAACGGCTTCACTAAGACTACATTAGTCTGTATGGGTCGTCCCTTGATCCCTGCATCACAGCCAGCATTCAGGAAACATATTTCTGTGTATTCCCAGAGGTTTTATGTGGCCTAAGCACTTTGCAATTTAAATCATTTTTATGGGTAGGAAACCAGTGCTTATATCTGCTTGGTTATACCTGGTGGTGGTTGTCTGCTACAAATTGCAGACATTCAAAGATTAATATGGGAAATAATTGCAGCAATATTTTCCTTCAAGTGCTCACATATAAAGTTGGAGAACATGTGATATTGTTTGAATGTTGTTCTATGCTCATTTAGTATCATTTGACACATGGGTATTTCATGCAAAACGACCTTCAGAGCTTGGCTCACATAAATATTTTGGGACTATCTGTCAAGAAGTTATCTGGAGAAATCAGCATGGGTCCATCAACAAGGGAGGAAAAAGAAAAAAAAATTAAAGAAAGTGAGAGACAAATTTATCACTTAAATTATTTGCAATGAATTATGTGGCCAGCTCTATCCCTATATCTGCACAGGCAGTACAGCACAGCAGCAGACACCTCTGGTTGTGATGACAGTCAGGAAATCAACTCTCTGCAGAGTTGTCATGAGTCAAACTTTTACAATTTAATAGTAAGGATTTTTAAATTATTGCAGGGCAGTTGATTGAAAGTTGCTGTACCTGTTTTCAATATGTTGTAAGTAAAAATTGATGGGGTTTTGAAAATGGAAAAGTGCTGTATGAAACTCTTTAATACCAAGAGGACTTCCTGGACTATGGCCATAAGATGCATTTGTTCAAGTAAATTTTGCATTAATCAATGTGCTTTGAAGATTACATCCTATGTTTTTTATTTACTGGGTCATATATTTTTAAAAGTGCCTTTAAGTGTTTTGATGAAACACATTAAAAATCCACTGTAATGCCTAGGTGGCTGACAGCATTAATATATAGCTGGTACATTTACCTTAACAGATAAATAATATAGTGGAGATGCTTTCTTATTTAATTTTCAGTTTTATCCCCAAAGATCCATAATATCTGAAAATTAAATTTGTGGTACTTGTCTCCCATACTTTAAAAAATATTAATTAATATTTTCCAGTCACTCAAAGACTCTTAAGCGAGTTTTCCAACTAGAAATTGTATAAATTATCTGCTTTCCTTTGTCTCCAACAGGAGAGCATGAAAACTGGTTGAAAAATAACTTTCTGTTACCTGTAGAGCTCACAGAAAAAGAGTAACGTACAGCAAAAATGTAAGTCAGTCTGTTGCAGAGCCAGCACCTCACATTGGCATGGGCTGGCAGTGTTTTGTCTCAGTTATCCTGTGTCATGTCAGGGTTAAAAAAAGGCTTCTTCCCCCACTCTGACCCAGAAGAAAAGAAATTTTCTGACTTGGCTGCAGAGTTATGGAAGGACCTCTGGAAGCAGCATCGCTTGGGGCATTTTGCTGTGTGAACATAAGAGAAGAACAAAAGCAAAGTGGAAGCAGCAGTGGGAAGAGAGGTGCACTTCAATCACCACTTCCAAGAAATCCAGATGGCTAACCTTTTTAAAATTTTTTTTTTTTAAATCCCCAATATCTTCTCAAGGAAAAGACTAGCTGTAGGTCCCACCTTGTTCATGTTCTAGAATTGCCTGTCTGCTGAGCTCAGTTTGTGTGAGGAGGAAGCCTTCTCCTGCAACAGGGCCACCAGAGCAGGAAGAAAGGATGGCTGTAGGAATTCACACATGTTTGAGGGCAGGGACGACGGACCCAAGCTGTGAATATGAACACCTACTGCTTAATGTGGAGGACTGGTTTCAGCTCTGTCTGCATATTGAGAATGGATATTGTTCCATTGGTAGTCTGCCCAAAATAATTTGTCCATTTGTAGTAATTTTCCTCAGTAGGTCCCATCTCACAGCTCTTTGTCTTTATTCAGGCTACATGCCCATTGACCTCAGGAAGAACCATGCCAGGATAAAGAGTGATTGAGGACTGCAGGATACAGGCTGAATAACGCATATTTGATATGATTTCTGTATAAAGATCTCAGTTTTTCTTTAAATAAAACCATGGAGATCTAGGAAGATGATAACAGCTTTAGTGATGACACTGGAACATACATAGGATCATAGGGGTGGAAGATAGCAAATGAGCCTTCTGAGAGAAATAGTCTACGTAACCCACTGGGAGCGGCCTATGGGCAAACAAGTTGTGGCTGCAGTGAAGTTATGTGAATACACAGGAATTTGGTTATTTCACCCCACTATAAGCAGGACCTCACAAATACAGGCCTGTCACATATATATGTGTGGGGAATGGTGACTCCAATTCATTACATTAAGTGGGATTCCATGTGTTATGCTGGGCGGCTGACCTACTGAAACAGGATTAAAATGCACCGTGGTGCATTTTTTACGTTACTGAGGAAATATGAGAGAAGTCTGTGAAAGGCTTTGCACATACAGCCAACTCCAGTTTGATGTACATCTTCAAGGCTGTACTTTCACTGAAGTTGAGCCAAGTCCTGGGACTGGAGCAGATATGTTCACCGACTGCTGTCCTATGGAAGTCATGCAGTGGGTTTTAAAAGCTGCTTTCTAAGCATGTTTGACTAATTTCTCATGGTCAGTAGGTTTCCTATAACTTCCCATGCCCAGCAGCTGTTAGAGGCTTCACTGATCTCAATCAGCATTTCTTGATAACAGGGAGAGTTTGTAGCAGCTCACACAGGATGGGTCAGAAGAAGGGATAAGAGAGCTGCAGACAAAGACTTTGAAGAAACCAGATATAAGAACTGGACAACTAAGTTTTAAGGGAGGTGGAGCACCTCCCTTACGAGGAGAGGCTGAGGGAGCTGGGTCTCTTTAGCTTGGAGAAGAGGAGACTGAGGGGTGACCTCATTAATGTCTATAAATATGTGAGGGGTGGGTGTCAGGAGGATGGAACTGGGCTGTTCTCAGTGTCATGTAGTGATAGGACGAGGGGCAATGGTTGTAAGCTGGAACAGAGGAGGTTCCACATCAACCTGAGAAGGAACTTCTTCCAGGTGAGGGTGACGGAGCACTGGAACAGGCTGCCCAGGGGGGTTGTGGAGTCTCCTTCACTGGAGATATTCAAGACCCGACTGGACAGGTTCCTGTGTGACTTGGTCTAGGTGATCCTGCTGTGTCAGGGGGATTGGACTAGATGATCTTTCAAGGTCCCTTCCAATCTATGATAATAAGCCTATGCTTCCTTATCTTGGTCAACCCTGAAGCTGAAACTTGTGGAGTTTTCTTGGCCTTCCATCAAGGTCTGACCTATCCTCTGAGACTATGTGGATAATTTTGGCTTTTTAGAATGTACTGCACAGATCCTAGATCAGAAAAATTACAGCTGGCAAAAATCTTACCTCATTTAGCATGTCTGCCTGTCTGTGAAGGATTGTTCCCTGGAGCCTATTTTTGTAGTATTCTTAACGCAATCTAGGACTAGTGAAATGGGCTAAGTTTGTTAGGAGAAGCCTGTCATTTAAGGGAAGGGGTTGATTTAGTTGGGTTTTGTTTATTCTTCTGTTTACTATTGCTTGACAGTAGGGATTAGACAGCTGTCCAGCACCTTTTTGTACACCTAGACATGGGAAGATTTCCAAGATTTTTATGGTAGTCTGTACTTCAGACAGATCTGAAGAAGCCGTTAACTACCATCTGAGCTGATTTTCATTTCAGTTGATAATTAAAGATTGTGCCATGACATGTTAATAAAGCCACAGAGGAAAGACTGCAATGTAGTATTTGCTCTGTAGTAGCATTCCTGGACTATCAAAATGTACTTGTATACAAGTACTCACATGTGAATAGTATACAGAACAAAACTGCAGCTATAGCATGGCAAAAGCAGTTCAGATAGCACAATGTTAAAAGAGAAAAAACAAAACAAACCTGTAACACTTCACTTCCAAAGTGCCTGCAAATGCTTCTAGTTTGATTTTTTCTAGATCAGTAAGGCACTAGAGGAATGCAACGGCACTTCAGGTGGGCTACCAGAGTCCCTGCCCAGAATGGGATGTGTAGGCAATAGAAACCCCTTAGGAGCTTAATTGCAGTGGGCACTTTCCCCTTGCTTTCCTCTACCTTGCAGTCTCAGCCCTATGCATCCTGCATGGAAAATTGTGCGGGTTACAAAACATCACACCCTCAGTCTGACTGGGGCCAAAAATTGGAATGATTTATGTAACCACTATCACATCTTCAGTGAGTTGTAAGAAACTTCTCTTTTGCTATATCAAACATAGACATTATGACAAAGAAAAATTTGTCTTTTTCAGAATCATCATTCCAAAGGATAAAACAATATTTTATAAATTGTATGATCCCTGTGTTGCCCTTGTTTTTAACAGATCTGCCTCTGCTTCATTAACTGGCATAACACTTTCACCCATCAGATTTACCTGTTCGTAGATGCCTTGAGACAAACTCCAAGCTGTGACCAGTAGCTAATATCCGTACTGCATCTGGTGTTTCTTAAGGTTATGCATAGCCTTTTAGAAAAGTCATTTTCCTTTCTGCAGTGCAGAATGAAACATATTGATTATGATTTGTTTCCACTCCCTTTTATTTATTTAATTTTTTTTACTCAAAACTTGTAAGAAACTATTCAGGAAGTATNGGAACAGGCTGCCCAGGGGGGTTGTGGAGTCTCCCTCACTGGAGACGTTCAAGACCTGCCTGGACGGGTTCCTGTGTGACTTGGTTTAGGTGATCCTGCTGTTGCAGGCGGATTGGACTAGATGATCTTTCGAGGTCCCTTCCAATCCATAATAATTCTATTGTTCTATGATTCTATGATTCTAAGTATTTTTCCTTTGTTTTTTCTTAGTTTCTGTAACAAAGATATTTCAAATGAACAGTAACCTTGAATGAAGACAACATGGTAAATTTTGTTGTGGTTTTGCCAAAAGCATGTTTTCCTTTATGAAAATCGTCTAATAATCTCAAAATATTTTACAGACATCTTACAGTTAGGGCACAGAACACAAATCTAAGCAGCCCTCAGAGTCCTGCATCATTATAAACTAATATAATGTTGCTGTTTGGGTTATCAGATGGTTCTGTGAAGTATGTGCGTTGATTTCAATAACATGGGCTAAAGGCCCCAAGTGAGGAAATGCTGAGATACCAGTGAACTAGTACAGCTGCTTAACTCTGGAAATATCACTTGGTGAAGTCAGCAGGAATTGTTTGGTTCCTAAAAGAGGGTCTGCAAGAAAAAACCAGTGGCTGACAGAAGTTCCTTCTGTCCTATGACTTCTGACAAGTGTCTCTGGACTTGCTTTTCAGCTTTTCCCAACTTTTTCCATTGTTTTTTACAGTTACAATAGGTTTAAGGATCCAAATAGCTTCAGTAACAGAGCTGGCATACAGATAATTTTAAAGAAAAGAAAAAAGTATGTGTTTATTAAAATACACTGTGTTTATGTCACTTTCCATTTGGATTACTTGTTCCTAACATCTTTTGTCCTCTGGCATTCTATAGAAAAAATAAAAAATCTCTTTCAAAGTTGAGCTTCAACCTAATTCGAGGGACCTGGCAAGACTACCCAGCTCCCAGGTCAGGTGTCTGCAGCAGCAACCCATCTGACTCTGAAATGTAGTGTGGTCTAGGCCCCTATAGCCCCTCTTTCCCTTCTTCTAGTGTGGTCTAGGCCCCTATAGCCCCTCTTTCCCTTCTTCATCCTTCTACTTTAGGTTTTCCACATCTGTGTGGCCACGTGCCTGGTCAAGATGGATAGACCCAAAACCACAGCATGTGACATGCAGAGCACCTATCCCTATCAGCCTGAAGGACCGTTTTAAACTCTAGTAAGTTAATGAAGGCTTTGAACTTGGTTTTAAATTCTTTTCTTCCATAATGTTTTTCCAACAGTATACTTTTCTAACTCTTTCCACATTAGCAAGAGCTTTCTTCCAGCCTACTACCTACAACTTCCAATGGTGTTCTCCAAAGTTTTCTATTTCTTATTATTTTTCCTGTTTCTTATTTCTTCCTTTCTGAAACAAGCACTTCTCTGGTATCAGATTTACACCATCAGCAGTTATTCCCTTCCTTGCTCCCATCTTAGTCTGTGACTCTGAGCTGGACCTTAAGGAGCAGGAGAGAGTGACTGACACAGTCTTTCACATTGTGGATGGTCTTTGCATCAGCTTTGTGCAGATTTGGCAGCAAATGAGAGTAAGAAGAAAAAAAAGTAAAATGCTGCAAACACAGAAGTATGTCTTTTCAGTTAATTTGTTTGCCATTGTGTATATGAGACTAATAACCTTATTAGGGAGCGGGGCTATTTGAGAATGGCTTTCCTGACAAGGACGAATGACACTGTTGGGATGCAGCTGTACTCTTCCTTGGCCTCATGGTTTGTGATTTTCCATTTGTAATGGCACGTCTAGGACTTGCCTATTTTGATAGGCAGTTTGGTCTAATTGAGAGAATGGCAACACTTCTAACGTGTGATTTTCATGGAGAGCAGCTTCTTAATGTCGGTGAGTTTGTCTGAAAAAGGAACATGAACAGAAAAAGGCCCTAATGTCGTTCCAGACCACACTCAAGGAATTACAAGTAGCAGCATCTGTACTAGATGCTCCTGTGTGTCATCTTTTCCACAGAGAAACTGCATTTCCTGAACACACTTTTCATAGATGTAAGACATTTAAGCGCCAGCAGCGTTATTCTGTCATTTGTTGTATTTGCAAGTACCACAGGATGATGTATTTGGCAATACCTGCAGGGAACTAAGAGTAATCAAGAGAATTTTACAGAGGAAAAAGAATTATTTAAAATAGCAGCTGAAATGTATTTCTTTGCTGAATGTCCCCTAGAGCCTGGCTAGTAGAGACATTAGGACTATAAATATGGATTAAGCTCTATTTTCATAATTGATTTGCAGTTCATCTTTAAGTGCTACAGAGGCCAGGTGGTTCAGCGGAGACTGAAGCTTTATTCCTGTACAATATTCCTGTGCATGCTGCACGCAGGAAAGTTATACACCATGGACATTTGATGCTGATGTGAATCCATTCAATAATTCTCACCCCATTATTTTCAAACATTAGTGACTTACAGGCTCTGATCTTCGTTCTGAATTTGCCTTCATTTTCATTGATTTTGTGGTATATCTCATGGCCACTGCAGTAAATTCCTGAGATCATAAATGATGACTCATGAAGCTGAGAGTGAAGTCAATGCCATTGGGGGGAAAGAAATTAGTGGATGCTGTTGGATGATCTTTATCCTTTTCTGTATCTGTACTTTACATCACACAAGGGCCCAGAAAGTCCAGGGATATGATGGTGTCTTCAGTTGATCAATTAATCAGGTCCAAAATGAGATTAATCAGCCAATAATTTAGTTAATATGTTAATGATTCAAAAACCCCCAGACAAACCAAGAAATGTTCAAATAACTTGTAGAAGTCACAAATAAAAAACAAGAATGAACTTCTCAGAGTAAGCACGGAACAGGAAACAGGAAACTCCACACTACTCAAGCTGGTTTGCAGAGTTGTAAATTCGGCTTAGAATTTCAAGATGCTTACCATAAGTTGTAACTTCCAAGCCCTCAGGTGAAGAAACTCACCCAAATGCAAACCATAACAGATGGCACAAAACATCTCTACTGCAGAGTTTTATTGCACCTCAGTAAATGCACAGGAGGATGAGGAAAGGGGACATACCAAGGATTTTAACAATTTTTGAAGATTCTCTGTTCCTTACAGAACAACAGGGCCCAGTAATTGTAGCATTGCACTTCTTACAGATGCTGGCCCACAGAAATTGAGGCAGCTTTTCCCAAGTCAGTGATAAACTTCTAACAGTAACAATAATAAGGTTTATCTGTATTTAGGACACATATCACTTTTATCTCCTATGGAGGGGGCAAAGTAATAATTACTGTCATATTTATTGACAGTACTGCTGAAACACTTTTCATACTGTCCAATTGTCTGTCATTATCTTTACTTAGAGGGCTAAGTCACTAACAGCAGACAATATTCTTTGAGAAATACTTTCCATATTGCGTAATACACAACTTGGGAAAAGCACTGACTTCAACCGTGGTATGTTTTTTAAGGAGGAAGTTGTAATCCAGCTGAGGGTAAAGGAGTTTATATGGAGAGTAAAGAGCATAAAGAGTCAGTGTTATTCATTGGCAATCCAAAGGCTGCCTGTTACCACAGACACCACAAAACATCATTAGTTACATGGTGTGCAGCAACACAGATTGCACTGATTTGCAGTTTGGTGACTGCAAAGTAACCATCAGTGTTTGCATGGCCGAGCACTGGCTGCACTGTCACTGATACAAGACGCTGGAGTTAGGGCTTGCCAGCATAAAATGGACATGAGTCTTTCATAATCCTCATGGCATCAAGAGACCCTACTAGAAATTATGACCAGTTGTGGAGAAATTGTACTCTCTGAGGCAACATTTACTGGATGGCACCCCCTGGAGCAGAATAGAAGTCACCTGTCTGCTTTGGGGAGATTTGGGTTAGAAGAAGCTTATTTTTCATTCTTTTATGCAGAACTTTATTTTAAACATAGGGTAGAGGCTGTCAAAGCGTCCCAAACACCACTGCGTGCAAGAATGATCTGTCATGTGGAAGATTGTGTCAATTTAACACATGGCAGAATGCAGTATGTTGAACCCAGAAATAAATGCAGCACTTATCTGAAAAGAAGTTTTAATGAAAAAATTATGCACGATATATACCTGTTCTTGTGATTCAGCTTATTAAATTTAGTAAGATTTACTGGTAGAAAGTTTCCTTATAGTTTTTATGAAAATTTAACTTTATAATCCTTTTCCTTTCTATTCACATTTTCTTTTCAATTATGAAGAGTTTGAATCTTTTGAAGAAGAAAGACTCAGGAAAGATTAAGGGGAGAGAGAGAATTAATGCCTGCATGTGTTTCTGCACTTACTTACTTACAGGGAAGAGAGCTTGTGCTTGTCATCCATAAATTACATAGATCAGCAAGACTGTATTCTACAGGGGACACTTATTAAGAAATATGTATTTGATAAAAATATTATAAAAAACATTGTATGTTTTGATTGCTTAAATCTGGCTTAGATCTTTAGTAAAGTGTGATTAAGTTACTTGTGCTTCAAAGTCATCTCTTAAAATCATTTTAAATCAGACATTTCCAAGAATAAAAGTAATGAGAACATATATTTCCATGCAGTTTGGATTTTTTCCTCTTGCTTTTTTAAAATGTATTTTGATTTACATGACCCTAAATAAAAGAAAGAGAGCTGTGTTTGCTTGGAAAGGCTAATCCTAATTCTTATCCTTCCTTGTTACATACTCTGTATCGTAATGTGAGTAAGACCAAAATAACAAAATTTTGCACAAAGTAAAATGGTCTCTGCATTCTGACCAAACTGTCATGTGACTCTATCCAGAAAGGCTCATTGCTATAGTTTCAATCTTTCATTAAATGAGATCAAATGGTTTTCTTTGTTTTAGTAGAGTGTGCTACAAATTTTCAGTAGCATGGTTTGTTAATTTTTTACCTTAGTGCTAAGAAATCAGTTCATCAAAACACATGCTTATGGTTGGGCAGAATCACCACATTCTATTTGATATTGAGATTGAATAATCTTTCTGAAAGTTCTCTACATGTGTTTTATAAACAAGAATGTATTTGCTGCAAAAACAGTCCAGTGAGAAAAGAAAAGGGTTTGGTGAGGCTGTGTTTATTGTTCAATAAATCACAGTCACTGTAAGTGACCTGCTGACTTCAAGTTCTTTAGGTCAAGGAACCCTTTGGTATTCTGCAACTTCTCCTCTTTGCTGAGCCTCTTAATCAAAAGTGTAAAGCCAGAAAAAAACATCAAACAATCAAGAGCTGGATGATTGGATTGGTTATTTTAAATGACTACAGCTATGGTTGTGACAGATTTGGGAATAGATGGCATCATCTCAGCCTCCCTAAGTAGGTAATACATTGAGCATTTTGTGAAAAACAGTCCCACCAACAAAAAAAATTAAATTAAACCGTCACTCTGAGGGACTTAGACAGACAATTAATTTACATATATAAAAGCTGCAAGGATTAAAAAAAAAATCCATTATAGTGTTATTTCAGCTTCAAGCTAACGGAAATGAATGATAAATGTTATTAATTTCTTATGTTAACATATATTATTGTGGGTTTTTTTCAGCATTTATCCTAATTAAATCCAGTGATTTGAATTTGTTCCTGTGATTTTACTTGTGCTATTAACGACATATTCGAAGGTGAGGGGGACACAAACAAAATTGCAGCACTGAGAAGTGAAGGCTAACCATATGCAAATGGTGAAGCAGATTCCCTTTCTCTTCTTCACTTTCTGAAATGTTTGGTTTTGATGATGATAAAGGTCGTAACTGAAAGTAAACATTAAGCAAATACACTACAATAAAAAACTGGGTTACTGTCAAGGGGTTGCTCAACCTACATTATGTTAATGAGCTAATAATAGAAAGGAGGCTATACTGTGCTTTCTTGGGATGGAAGTGGATCTTTATATGTGAAGGCAATCTAGAAGCATATTGAAGTAGCTGCAAGATTGCCGTGGGATTTCATGAGCAAAAAAGTCCTTGAACTTACGCTGCCAGCAACCACCCTCAACAAAGGAAAATCCTATACAAGACAAATCATAGAATCATAGAATCATTATGGATCGG
>VXBP01002985.1:922615-1160161 GCA_013400115.1 Rhinopomastus cyanomelas | reverse complement strand
GCTGTGTAAGGGGAATTGGAGCAGATGATCTTTTGGGGTCCCTTCCAATTCCTGAGAGTCTGTGATGCTGTGTATACTTAAAAGTTTAAATTTAGTTTAGCATTTTCTAGGTTCTAGTTCTCATGTTTGGGGATAAACAGTATTGTCACATATTTTACCCAAGTGCCACAGGCAGGGCATTCAACTACCATTAAGTATTTTTTTCCTAGGAACACCGAAGTTTTAATTTACCCACAGAAAGATACAGTTTACATTTAGCAGTAAACGCACCAGGAGCAGAAAAAGCCATCACATGAAAAAACACTGCAACAGATGGGAAAATACAATAAAGCCTTCAAGTTTTCAAAACTACATAAAAGAAACAAAAATTGCTAAATCCATTACAAAAATTAAATGTCCTTTACAAACCCCTTTCAAAACTGAAGTTGTGAGATGCAGACTGCATGAAAAGTACTGGCAAGGCACGTTAAAGGAGAATGGTCACTGTGGAATCTGAAGAGTACTTTTCTTGAGAGGAGAAAACAGAAGAAATAAAGCAAATCATTGACTGAAGTGGTCTCAGTTTTGTCTTTGAACAGCACTTTCTTTGCCTGATCTCAGAGATAGGATGGTTTGGAAAGCCCTAGGCCTCCCAGCCTCAAATATTTTCTATGCAAATAAAAATTACTTTGATCCATTTTGCTTAATTCAAGCATAGAAAGAGAAAAGTACTGAAAACAGAAGAGAGCTCCCAGGAACATAAAGCATATGGAAACATGACTATGACTTTTTTCTAGATAAAGACAACCTCTACTCCTCTGTACATTTAAATATGTTTTATTGGACTTCCTGAATCCATTCACATACTACAAAAGTTTCCTAAACAGCTGGTTTGCAGTGTATTTCTACAGCAGCCCTGCTAAAAAGCCAAGCCCAATCCCTTCACCAAAAAATAAAACTACACAGTCAAGCTTCCATAATGAAGCTGCCTTCTTATCTCTACAGGTGTTTACTTTCAACTCACCCAACTTCCTAGCAGCTGTCCCCACACATCCTTCAGTACAAAAAAGAGGTGCAGTACAACAGGGCAAAGAACAACTTCACTGGGAAAGTCTGCTTCAAGGTTATTTACTATTCACTCTCAAGCCTAGAAGAAAGATAGGGAGGGACTTTTTACAGGGACTTGTAGTGCTAGGATAAGAGATAATGCCTTTAAGCTGTAGAAGGGTAGAATTAGATTAAATGTAAGGAGGACATTATTCATTGTGAGAGTGGCAAGACACTGGAACAGGTTGCCCCTGGTTCAAGGCCAGGGTGGGTGGGGCTTTGAGCCACCAGGTGTAATGGGAGGTGTCTCTGCCCATGGCTACATGATCTTTGAGGTCAGTTCCTACCCAAACCTCTCTATGATATTAAGGTGAGATTGAGAGTCTGTTCCACAATGAGGTTAAAAGACTTGGGTCAAAGTGTGTAAATATTTTGCATTTAATAAAGTCCTAATGAATTATACCAGAGCAAAAAGAAATCAATTATGTTCAGTTAAAATCTTTTCAGTTAAAATGTCCAAAATCTAATGTCAAATTTCAGTTCTACTGAACTTGAGACCAGTATAGTTACTCTTAGAAATACTTTTACCAATGAAAACACCCGTAAGTTAGGGCAGACGTGCTTATGGATCTGGGCATTCATACACTGGGTCATAAGGAAGGAAACTCCTCTCTGTGATGGCTGTTAATACACTTTACATTAACATTAGACTAAGCTATGTCTAAGTGGCATTTGGACCAATTTCTCTGAAATTCTTGGCTTGTAACTATTTTCTCAACCTTAAGTGAAAATACTGTCATATTCAACTAACTTTATGATGATAACTAGCGTTTTCTTTTCTCTCTTCAAAGTTTTTTTTGTTGGGAGGATATATTCTCTGAATAATTTCCCTCAGACTAAATCATGACAGTAGCCTTTCTACTCCCAGATCATTTCAAACAATCATAAAACTACATATTTTGGATTACCACCACATCCTTTTATCAGTTAAGTAGCTTTTAGTTTCTTCATACTGCATCTACTATGGCTACTGTGCCTTTGGCATGACTTACAGCATTCCTCTGAAGAGGAATTACTTGTCTCAGTCTCCATTCTCATAAACAGCCCCTTTCCAAGAAGCACAACTCTAGTTTGCTAACAGCTGCTCCAAAGAAACCAGTCCAAGACCAAATCAAAAACTTGAGAACCCAAAGAGCAGGGCTCATGGTAAGTTAATGAAATTATTTCCTCCTTTACCAGCCATGGTGATGACACACTTCCAAACTTCTCCAATCAAACCTCTACTTTGGAACCTGACACCTCCAAGACAATTTACATGGACTTCAGAAAGTACCTGGAAAGCAATAGCTGTACTCACAAAGCTCCACCTTTCAATAATACCTTAGTCCATCCAACAACGTAGAAGTATTATATCCACTTCTACCACTCAAAATAAACCAGACAGCCAAGCCTATTTCTTATTTAAAATCAATATATTAATGAAAATAAGACAGTAAAAAGGAAGAGAAGTATCTCTCTGGAATATGTTAAAGTCTCATTGGAAACTAGGGAGTCCTACAACTCAGGAAGTTAATTTATTGACACACTACTCTGAGAGCTGATGAAAGAAATAGATATTGATTGAATATAACTGGCAGGGGTTTGAAACTTAGCTGCTAAAACTTTTAAAGGCAGAAATAAAGGATGATGTCTGAGAGGAAGCAAGATAAGAATAAATTGTAAGTAAACTTATTCAGAAAAACTACAGAATACTTAAGATTACTGGCTCACTTAAGACAAGGATAAGATTCTGGTGAATATTATATATTGCAAGACAGCCTGTGTTATACTAGGAAAAGGAGCTGCAAAATGCACCCTTTGATGCTCAGACTTGGGGCCCAATAATTGCATGACTGTACAAAATGTCATGACCTGCTGGTCAAATGAGATCATTCACAAGTCTGTTCTGGCCTCAAGTAAAAACCACATTAAAATGTCTGAATGAAACATCCATCTAGATAGGTGATTTTGTTCTAAAACTTCAATCATTATTTAAAAGTATGAGAAAAACAACTTGGCAGAACCAAAAAAAGAAATTAAATACTGCAATTTTTTTTTTTTTTTTAAATTACTATCTGCAGTTTTCATTACATTTACCTAAGGGATGCAGGGCATACAAAACCTTTTTTTCAAAGGGTACTAGCACCTAAAACACAAGTTCCTTCAGGTCATGTATATTAGACTTTATTAATACCAATATGCATTACACTACTCAGTCATTATTATCCTATAGTTGTTGTTTAGTCTGGTTTTAACTGTAATTTCTTGGCAAAAATGGAAAGTGGGAAAATTAGTGAATATTTAAAAATAAGAAGTTACTTTAGAGAAAATAAATCATATAAACCCAAAATTACTTTGCTGATAGCTGCTTTAAAAAAAAAAAAAAAAACCACAAATCTGACTTCTATGTTTTTGAAACAGCATTATGATTTAAGTAGCATTAATTTAACATTTATTTTAACACAGAAAAATATTCCAGAAGTGCTAGAAACACAGATTTTAATTTTTTTTTTCTTGAAAGAAGCGGCAAGAAAGACAAGCACCTAGAAATAAATATTTTTGTTTTAGGTAGATTAAAAAGGATTTAAAAGAACTATTAAAAATAAACAACTCGTTCTTTGTTTAAATTTACTGAAGGTAGTAGAGCTGTTGTCTGAAAGAGGGTACTACTAAAACAGTAAGAGAAACCAGAGCCACAAAGAAACTAAAGTATGATACTACTTCTCAGCTGAATGTAGTCATCAGTGCTTTGAGATAGATCTCACTCTTAGGAAATTATTTTGTCTCATATTCTCCAAGTGCTTTTAAGTTTAAATATGCCAAAGAAGCCCCTGCCATATCATTGTTGCTATTACTATTATTACTATTATTATTACTATTCTTGCTCAGCTTCCAAGAGAACAGTTTCTGTATGCCAAGAAGAGAAGTACTGTGAACCATGTATGTCTGGAGAATTCCAGGAAAAGCACCAGCTTCATCACATTCACTCAATAGGCTCTCCATCAGCTATTTCTACCTTCAGAAGAGCATTTGTTATCAGCAGCCCTCTTTCCAGGAAGCTCTTAACACTGAATGGGATCAGAAGTCTCTTGCACAGGTGGAAATTACCAATCAAAAGCATACCATGCTTTTTGAAGACGAAACCAGTTGCATTTATCACATATATTCTCACAAAAGTCTTGACCCTTCCTCTTCATGAGGTCAGTTTGAAAACACCTCTATCCAAAGTTCACTGCTTGGTATCTCAGTTTCTTCCACATGAGGTAAACCATTATGACCTCTCTCTTTAGCAATGCTGACCTTAGGAAAGTTAACGAGGGTAAAATGGATTCATCTTCTTATAAAGTCACAGGCAAAGAAACCCTACAGGCTCAGTTTTGGGGAAAACACAATGCACACTTAATTCCCACGGCGTAACACTCTAGGCCAAGTTGCTGTGGTTCTCTTCCCCCTGCATGGAGGTAGCAATTTTTTTCCTTGTGTAAACATGATGTCCATCTTGCAGTCTATGCACCCTTTCTTCAGCGCCCACACTTCATTTAAGGGCCAGCTCCCTGCTCCATGAGCCTACAAGCCAGTTCCCCACTCCAATGTGCCAATTCCTAGGGGCCACACACAGGGGACTCTCTTCATTTCAGCAAACAATGGATTGCAGATGAAACCTTTTCTCCCCTGATCTCTGAGGTTCTAAACTCTTACTCTCACGGTTCAGCACATTCGACAGGGCAAGGTGGCTGCTGTGCCCAGGTCAAGGGGTACACACCTCTCTCTGAACTAAGACCAGACAGTGTTGAGTTCCAAGAAGAAACAGGAAACTCCAAACTGGTAGTACACTTTTGTTATCTTTTTGCTCAAAAAAAAAACCCCTTGCTTGCAGAAGCACTGATTGGCTGGGCTGAAGCTAAGAGACAGATTCAAATTCCAAGCTGCTTATCAACAGTTGCCATAGCAATTCTATATCCCTCAGGCTAAGACCTGTCAAATTCAAACAACATGTTTGAAGATGTGTGCTCTTCAGACTGAGCACAGCAAAGCTTTACATTTTCTGAATAAATCATTGTTTCACACAGGAAATTTAAGTAGAACAAATAAATATGACTCTTCTGTTCATTCTTTCACATATCCTACCCTCCTTCAAGACTGAAAACATTTATTAATGCTGTTAGTATCATAAATACAGCCGTTTACTGCAGTCATCACTCTTCTAGGCTTTTCAAGAGCAGCAACATGGAAAGATGCCACAAGAGAATCTTAAAAAAGCAAGGAAACTTTTTAATGATAAAAATCAGAGCAGACCAAGGACATGTTTACGTATATCATTCATCAAAACAGACCTTAATTAAGAACTTGATCATCCTTTATTAGCAGAGTAATTGTTTTTAATTATATTTCTAAAACTGTAGGTGTAGTCAAAGTAAGATCATGTACCAGGCAGTAAAGGAATTCAATGCCATGCATCTCATCTGACTCACCCAGTTACCTAGAATTCTCCCAGCAGAACATTAAAAAAAATGGAAATGTATCAAACCACACAGCATTGTGGGGAACAGAAAAAGCCTAAAAGCAGGCTTGGCTTTTCTGTTTGGCTTTTTGCTTATTTGGTGTTTTTTCTTTCAAATCTTGCATACAAATTTATAAGAACATTTGAGTTTCATGGATGTCCCAGTAATGATTGTGGCTGAACAAAGTTGTGCCATTAAGCCAAATTTCCTGAAGCCACCATACAGTCCAAAGAATGCATTCAAATAAAAAAGAGGAAAAAAAAAGACACAATAAATGTCTCACATATAGTTTAGTACAGTCTTTCAGTCTCAAGACAGGTCTAGAGATCACTTGGGAAGAAAGAAGTTTACTTAACAGAACACTTGAAATTTTGGGAATCCATACCACACCAACTCCAGACATCTACCTTTTTAGTCAGCAGTACCTTAGATCAGCTGGTTAGGCTGGTCTTGGTGACAAGAGAGTACAGAACTCCTTTATGGCAGGCTCCTTCTCGCTGTCAGTCACAGAAATCAACAATAGCTTTGCTGCTATACCATTTAAAATGCTTTCCATGCAGTGGATTCAGCACCAATAGACTCAGAGAATGTTTCACTGTTGTGTTTCACCATCTAACAAGCAGATAATGCTTTATCTTCTACCTTCTTAACCTCCATATATTTTATCAACAAGTGAGAAGCCGAGACAGGTGTTCTTCCTCAAATAGCACAGCAACACAGGCTGAAACACTGGTACGCTCCAATAGTCTTGAAAGAGAATCTGCATAAAACACCTAACCCACGGGTGACGCCAACGCAACAACTTGCCATAAATCTCAAGGCTCCACCTTACAGCCTTTGTTTCTTGCACTCCCCTTTTCAGCACCAGACAATATGACTAACCTTTGACATGCAGAAGGCAGAACTAGTAAGTATCAAAAAGAAAAAATTAAGAGCGAGGTCACAACGTTTCAACAAGTCCAATGACTCACCAGCTACCACCAGAGGTGGTAGGTACCATAACATCAACACATGCACTGACTTTACTAAAGCACTGACTTTATTAACATAGCAAAGATCACTATAATTGGATAACCAGTTAAGACACTTTCAGCACGGATAAAGGCTACTAAAAGTAGTTATAAAAAGCCCAATCTCTTAATGTCTCTCTTTAGGATACCTGTTGTTTCCATTGAGTCCAACAAGGTAGCAACAGAGACAAGGTGTTTTTGTGAACAGGAATATAAACCATCTCCTGATGTACAAAGAAGCACTAAGCTTTAAAGTCTCAGACACTCAGCCCACAAAATTGTTCGTTAAAATGACTAATCATGTCTTATGAGAATCAAGCATAAAATCACACTGAAGACCTTTCTTTCAAAAATTCCTAATGCTTTTGTGGTTTCAGTCACCCAAGGCTGAAAGCCTCTGTCCCTACCCAGTTTTGCCATAAAATAACCTCAAATCAAACTTTACACACAAAAAACTTCCCGACCATAGAATATGTATATGTTAAATTTTAAAATCCTAGGATTCTTATAAAAATCTTTGAACTACAAAGTTCACAGCTACTCATTTGCCTATACAATAATTCTTACATGTCGCGCCTCTAAGCTGCAATTCCACATGGAGATTGCCAACGAGAACAGATCTCCAAAAAGAGTGGAAGCAGAAAACAAAAGCGAAAATACTCATAAAACGTACAATTAAATAAAACTACATTGCATTTACTGCAGGGCAGCACACAGAAGTATACCAAGATATGAATCAATATTTAAAATTCTTCACAACATGCATTTGTGAATGACATTACTCAGATATCACCTGTGAAACACTCACCAAAACACCCACTAGATCGTAGTATTGTTTTGGACTTTGCAGACACAGTACTTTCTTACCTGCTCTTTGACTGAAGCTAGAATGGCAGAGGTTGTCTCCGTTTCGGAACCATCTCCATTGGATGTGTTCAGCACAGGACTAAGGGAACTTGTTTTGTCAGAAGACGAGGGCTGATCTGGAACAGGCATAGTTTCTGCAGTTCATGGGAACAAAACAGTGATTTTATTATTAGAAACCTGATAAACATCAGAAACCATATACTTATAAGAACAATAACACTACCTTAAGGAAAAAAAGCCCATAGAACGTGCTTCAGCTCTGTAATATTGGCTACATCACTTATTTAAACATAAAACAAGTTCTGAATTATTTATAAAACAGACTATCAGATGGTCTCCCAGTCTTACTCCAAATATTCACCACAGTACATTTGGAGAGGGTTCAAATCATTTACAAGCGTGATTTCTGTACGGTGTTCCTGTGCCAGCAGCCAACATGAAATTACGGTGTCATGAAAGTAATGAATCATGAAATGCTTTGCAAACAGAAATCAAATAAATGATACATGAGAGCAATATAAAACATCTCGTGTTGACTTTTTATCGTGCATGATTACTCAGTATGTCTTTGTATTTTAAGCCTAACTTTGCCTTTCTTAGAAATCCAGAAAGTGTTTTTGGCAAAATTTTATTAGAGTATTTCTGCAAAAAACATCACATCAGTTGTTAAAGATATTTTACAGACTGTTAAAAAACTAAATTCTTAGCTCCTGAAGGAATTTCTAGTATTCCTTTTTAAAGAGCAAAGTGCTGGTAGCAACTGTGGATATCTTTTTCTGAAGGGTAAGCTACACCACAGCTTCTCTATTTAAATGGCACTATAGGCACCTCTCTGCAGGCAAGTTGTGCCAGGTTCCCAAAGCAAAGGAGCAGAGAGGCAGCTTGCGTGGTTATGACCAGAAGAGTTAGGATAAGATCACATCCATGTGGGAGCTGGCCAAATGGAAAGACCTCCTATAGATCAGTAGGGATATTCAGAGGGTTCATATGTGCAAAGCACTTGCTGTTCACATCAGCGGCAGAACCCCCGCCTTGGTTCCATACTGCTTTTCAAAGATGACAGTTTTATAAAATATAGCCTTTTCTGGAAGAAATAAAAAGTCTGAAAAGAGCAGTTTGTGAAAGTAAATACCAAATTCAATACATAGAGCAAGCATCCCCTCAACAGTTTGCCATGAAAATTAGGACTCTAAGGGACGGGGGATGAAATTCTATAAAGCCTTAGCTCCAAATACACAGAGCTGCCTCAGAAAACTCAGCCCAGCTGAGGAGCCTTTTCACAAAGCTTCCTGAAGCTCAGTTCACTGGCATAGATACCACACAAAAACATGAAAACACAGATTATTTATTAAAAAAATGAGTTACTCCCATAAGAGAAACCTCAGGCTAGATTAGTTTATAGAACAAAGCATGAGATTATGTATCACTTTAATTAAAAAAACCTACATATTTTAGTACAGCTCATTGTTGTAAGCAAACCCTTGGAAGTGGTAAATAACACCTCTTTGTCTCTGATATTGTTCTTGCTGCAGACACAAACACTATTTGAAGTTAAGCTCAAATAACTCAGATGACACACTAGTCTCCTTCCATCGCAAGCACAAGCATACTCTACAAGCACTTCTCTACAATTCCAACATAAATCAAAGTTTTACGTTGATGTATTTTCTGATTTTGAGCAAGTAAACTATCAGCTGCTGTTAGTACAGTTACCCAGCTACCCAGCTGATGGCATACAAGTAAAGCTTGTACTCCCTTGTAAAGCACCACAGTACTGGTGAAGTACCACTACACACACATTCATACATTTATTCCGTTTTACCTCACTTTCAAATAATCTAGTTATTAATTACAGTATAATAGAGAGCATAGTAATTCTCTCTTCAGAACTGCAATTTACTTCAGAAAAAAGAATGGTCTAACAGTTCATTTTGCATAGCTGTATCTGTTGAATACACTGGAGTGTGACACTCCGTGCTATCAACTCCAAACCTCGTGTAGTTCAGCTGAAAATTGTTCCTGTGCACAGGAGAGGACACAGGGCTTGGGAACAGAGCACACAAAGAGGTACTGCCACCCTTGCAGACATTCCCCCTGGCAATGGGGAGCCGTCAGGGCTGCTCACCAGGAAGACACATGGAACAACAACAGCTTGAGGCTTAAAGAACTGCCTTGCCAAGACGGCACTGGGGCACAAAGAAACATCAGAGCTGTGAATGAGGCATCTGCTCAACAGATTCAGATACTGGCTGAGAACAACTCCCCCGATGCTGGATTGTTTTGTGAAGAAGCCTCCTGGACAAAGCCCTTTTGCCTGCTTATCTGGTCCTGGATCCTCCAGGGTTGCCTGACTCTACATCATAGATTGTCTCTGACAGAGACAATCTGCTGAGTGGTCTCTTTCATCAAAAATAGCGCAAGGAAATAAAATCCATCAAACTAAACCACGTTAGGTATCAAGAACTCCTTGGTCCTGCTTCCAGCTCTGCAACGAATTGTCATTTGAGGTTGATTTAAATTCTCTTTACCTGACAAACTAAGAGAACTTAATTCTGCAATTCTGTGAACCCACTCCATCCCCCCTCCAGTTCTCTACCACAGCACACCGTTACCAGGCGTGACTGGGAAGAAACAAACAACACTTGGACAGCCTTTGGCTGCAGTGAAGATCTTTGTGTCCATACTGCACCTTCCCACACCAGGTAAAATGGGCAGTGTTTTGATGTGTGTTGGACCTGTGCTGGAGGATCACACCCATTAAGGGGATAGAACATCAGGATGGGTCAAGGTGTCTTTGCAAGTTCATTTAATTGGCTCTCTCAGTTATCACTCAATACTCAGATCAGCAACTTAGAGCTGACATTAACTGATAACATATCTAATTCAATGAAATTCTCCAACTTTGACACCAGGTTTAGCCTGTGACACTGCCTAAGAGCAAATCCAGACAAGTCCTGCTGAGCCGTGGTGGGCTTCTGCTGCAGTTAGGTATCTGTGAAGATCTCAGCCCGAATTTCTGAGACAATAAATTCTCTGCTACACCAATTGTTTGTCCTAGTAGTAACACTCCAGAACATTGGGAGTGCATTTAACAGGAACAGAATCAACACCTGGTCTGTGGGAAAGCCACTCATGCTCAACAGGAGAGGCTACTGATAAGGTGAGACCAGTATCCAAAAGAGTTACTTCTGCTAACTTGGTTTTGGGACTGCATTCAAATTCGGCAAATTAAAATTTTCATTATCATTGTATTTAAAAACTAATGATAGCTATTTTATTTTTATATATGCATATTATAGTTATATATTATATTATATATATTTATTAAAAAAGGTATATGTAAATATACTTTATTAGAAGTGATTTTGTAAACATTTTGGTTCCACTGAAGAGCACTACAAAGTCTGCTTTAGTGATCTACAACTTGAGGTATCAGTTTACACAGAGACAAAAAATCTGATCATGCAACTTAGAAAAGCAAAGAGGACTCTTCATCCAGAAACAAAAAACACAAGAAATACTTCTGACATTAGAAAAATTGCTTTGTGCACCTAGTAAGTTATTTCTTCTGGACAGAGAATATATTTCTAGCCCCTATTTTATCAGTTCTGTTCATTAGTGCAGTCGTTCAAGGGAAGAAGATTGCAACCAACTGCATTTGTCACTGGTTGCACTGGTAGGTATCACTGAGCCCACAGCAGAGCAGCCCAGCTGAGCTGTTGCAAGGACTAACGTTTTTTCATTACTCAAATAGATAGAAGAAATATCCTGGAGAAGGGGAGCACAGAATCCATCCTCAAAAGTAGCAAAGAAACCAGAACACCGAGGGTAGTTAGTTAAAAACATGGTACCTCAATCAGCAAGTGTTTCTACATCAAACAGCAACAGAGCAAAAGGCCCCCTTCTGCACTAGGCTGTCTGCTCTCAGACAGACTTTTAGTTTCGATTGATCTTCCATATAAGAAATTGTTCAGCCTGAAGACTCCTGGAAGACCTTCAAGGACCTTCCAATCCCTGAAAAGGGCCTGAGGAAGGGCTGTTCACAAGGGCAGGGAACAATAGGACAAGGGATCATGGTTTGAAGCTGGAAAGTGTAGGTTTAGGCTGGACATGAAGAAAAAATTCTTTAATCTGAAGGTGGCAGATCCCTGAAATGGGCTGCTTAGAGAGGTGGTGCAGGGCCCATCCCTGGAGCAATCTGCTCTAGTTAGTGTTGTCCCTGCAAGGAGGTTGGGCCAGATGACCTTTAGAGGTCCTTCCAACGCAATACATTCTGTGGTTCTATGAAATTTGAGGTTCTCAGGTTTTAATGGTACTTAAAACTGTTGGTACTATAGAACTGCAGAAAATGGGGCTGAAATGGGCCTCAAGACCTCTCTCTACACCACTCCCAAATCTCCAGACAAGGCCAATTATTTTCCTAAGTCGCGCTGGGCATTTAATGCACATAAGCAGCGCTTCACAGCCTCCCTCTGCCCAGAGCTCCACTGCCCTTACCGAAAGAAAACTTGTTTTGTTATTTAACATAATATTTTTAATCTTAGTGTTTTCTGTACCCTTCTGCGTGGATACAAAATTATAGTTGCTTCATCAGACCTCTTCAGAGAGGCATTAACCCATATGATGATGAGTACTGCACCCTTTCTTCATCTCTGTCTTCTCTCCTCTGGAAGAACTACCCCAATTCTTTCAATTTTTCTGCATACAGCAAGCTGGCTGACAGCCTTTAAGCCAGGCTTCTGTGAGCCTAGCACTACAGTCAACAGAAGTTAGAGTAAGTACAAGAGGAAAAACAAAAATCAAGCAGCTTAACAGAGACAGCACAGCTGAGGAACCGCGCCACAGAAGTGAAGCCACTGCATTTAATTTCCACAATAGCAACAATATTTCCTATCGGTGTCACAAAAATACAAATGACATTTTGTAAGTCAGGGTATATACATGCTCCAGAGAGAATCAAATCAAAATTTTAGACAGCCAGATAGATGAACAAGAAAAACACTAGCAGCCTTTTGGGAATGTACTGGGAAGTCAGACATAAATAATGAATGGCTTCCTGTACTCCACCACTGGCAACATCCTATCCGGAGTTTGCACCCCCCACACACCTTTTTTGTTGTTTTCTAAGAACACTTAAAAACATCTGTATTCATTTTAATGAAAAGACCCCACAAAAACAAACAAAAAAAACCCACCGAGAACACAAAACAAAGCCCAAACAAAGAACTCTACAAATGCAAACAAAACCATCCTCTCTCCATGGGTCAGGTATGGGTGCCCAGGGTCAGGCACCTAGGGCACTTTCATTGTTAAATATTACATTGACATTCCTTTGAAAGTCACTGTTCATACTGTTTACACACTTTTTACATAGTGCCATGTTCCATCATCCCTTCAAGGGTAGACAGCGTAGATAGGATAAAAACACCAAAGCAAAAACTCACAGTGTCTGCAAACCCACCGTAACAGTCAAGTTCATCCACTACACTGGCAAATTATTCCAATCAGTGTAATCAGAAAATCCAAGTACATTGCTCTCATAAAAAGACACTGTGGTAAGGAACGTGTGCACCCCAGTGGGTTTTCCCTGTACAAACAATGTGCCTGTGAGATCATTCTTTATTATAAAGTGTGAGTCTTGCTGCACAGCAATCAGTTTTGCCTTGTTACTGAGCTAGTCTGAAGAACCATGGGTGACACTGATGTAGCTTCGGATGAGAACCAATCACTTAAGATCAGGGGTCCTCAAACCCCAGCCCGCGGGCCAGATACGGTCCCCCAGGGTGTCCAATCTGGCCCACCCCGAGCAGCTGCAGTTGGCTTCTTTCTTCCAACTGCACGGCCAGGCTGAGGCGAGCGGCTCCCTGTCTCTCCCTCCAGACCCCAGGCAGGACAAGCCAGGCAGCACAAACTACAGCCTGGCTCCCGACACTGTCTGAGGGACAGTGACCCATCCCCCTGTTTAAAAAGCTTGAGGACCTCTGCTTGAGATAATCCAATACAGAATCATGCATTTACTTCCTTCCTGCACCTGGCTGGCTCAGTTGGTAGAGCATGAGAGTCTGAATTCCTGGGGTCATGGGTTTAAGCCCCATGCAGGGCAGCATATCTTGAGACAGTACTGTAGGCTTAGCCTGCTCCAGCAGAGGAGGTTGGGCTTAGATGATCTTTCGAGGTCCCTTCCAACTTGTAACATTCTGTGATCTACAAATACTTTTGCTTTCCTCCACCTTAGATGTGTTGTATCAAGAATGCAGTAGAACCGCAACTTAACAAACACAGCTCTTACCTTTTTAGCTATTGTTTCAAAACTCCGGGGACTTAACTGTGAAATTAAAACACTGGATTCTTTTTTCCCCCTAAAACTGCAGTTACATCTACACTTGAAACTGAAACCATAAACACTAAATTAAGTCCTATCAAAATTTCAGAAGCAAGAACTATCATCAATGCTTTTTCTAGGAATTTTTAACTAAAAATACAGAAAATAATCCCCCCGGCATACATGCCAAACAACTGCTATTAGAAAGACTACAGTTGTGAATGGCTGTCCCACACACAGGTGTCTAACACCAGTGGTAAGCAAAAAAAATAAAACCAAAAAAGAAAGAGAGGTTTGGCATCGTATTTATAAACTATAAACATGAAACCCACCAGGTTTCCTGCTGTTCACAGAGTCCTTCTGTTAAGCTGACAATTCAGTGGGTGTAAGTTGAGAAGCAGAGCATAACAGAATACAGTAGCCCTGGTCATTCTTTTAAATTATCCCCTATATAACTTGTGATATTTGGTGCATATACAGGAGGAAAAATAACCCAAATTGGGGCTGTTCAGCCTGGAGAAGAGAAAGCTCTAGGGCAACCTTAGAACAGCGTGAAGAGAGCTAAAGGAAAGATGGAGAAGGACTTTTTTATGACAGACAGTAGGGATAGGACAAGGGGGATAGTTTCAAACTAAAAGAGGGGAGACTTAGATTACAGTTCAGGAAGAAATTCCTCCCTGTGAAGGTGCTGAGACACTGGAATGTGTTGCCCAGGCAGCTCCATCCCTGTAAATGTTCAAGGCCAGGTTGGATGGGGCTATGGGAAGCCTGATCTGGTGAGAGGTGTCCCTGCCCATGGAAGGGTGTTTGAACTAGATGATGCCTGGGGTCCCTTCCAAGCTAAGCCAACGTATGGTTCTATGATACATATTGTAAAGCAAATTCAAGCATCACTTTGGGTCCTTTCCAACCTCTAACATCCTATGATCCTATGATCACATATACACAATTATTAGACTAACCTGGATGTTTACTGTAGGTGTTTAGAATAAAATCCCAACTGAGCAAAGTAGAAATTGGCACCACTTGCAGTTTTAGACATGCAAGGAATCAGCTTCAGATGAAAGATGAGCTATTCTGTTCCTAATGTCAAACTAAGGAAGAGATTGAAAGCTGAGACAGCATTGGCTCTAAGCAGCAGGATACTACTAATGTTGCACCAAACTTTTCTGCAACAAAGCCAAATGCTTCAGCTGCAAGACAGTGAAACACTGATAACAAGTCTGCAAAGTTAAGTCTATGATTCTCCTATACAAATAACAACTGAAACTGTAGATTTCCCTCACTGTCATCTTTGCTGACAGCTTGACACAATTTGTGGCATGGCAAGTATTCTTAAAACAGGTAGATAATCTCCTGAGTCAGCAGGAAGAAAGAAAACATGACAGAACTTGCCAGATACCTCAGAGCAGAAAATGTCTTCTGATTGTTGAAGTAGTTATCACAGCACAGGAGACACAGCGTGAGTCTCCTATTTCAAAATTACTAGATAGGAAAACAGATTACTTAATGGAGGCTTGATATCTTAAAGACCTTTGCATAAGCTTAAGCTCAATTGGAGATCAGGGATATGACTGATCAAGTCAGTACTCCTCTTATTCTAGCTAACCTGTCATGTGAGATTCCCAAGAGCAAGGGCTCCATCTTCTTTTTGAGATTTTTCTTTGTTCGTAGACCCAACCAGTTCCCTATTCCCTAACAGGTGTTAGCTTGTCTCTCTCTTCCTGTGACTTCACCTGTTGCCTTCTGTTATTTCAGCTGTATTATTTAGGAGTACAGACCCTCTAAGTGAAAAAGAAATTAAATATTAGGCAAAGTTGAGGCTCAGGAAACCAGAAGGATAGATATAACAATATTGGAACTGAAGGCAAACTATACTGGCAAACTTTCCCTATGAATTTTCTTGACATTTTCTACCCTAAAGTCTCGCAGATACATAAATAATACCTGAAATGGAATTGCAGTTGTTGGCAAATGCACAGCACATATGAAACTGTTCTTTTCCTGTCCTGGTTTCACTCAGAGCAGAACCAATTCTGTTCTTCAGTTTTAGTTTTCACATCAGTCTCTTCTTATTAACTGCACTTTCTGTGCAGTGGCTGCTTCTACAAGTGATAACCCTTGATGTCTACAGTTCCTACCAGGAATTGTTTAGCAGAAAAGCTCTTGCTCATACTTTCTTCCATGAAGTAATGCATCGCAAAAGGTAGTTTTGCTTTTTCCTATGTTATTTAAAAATTCAAGCAATGCGAATTACTGTATAGCTTTCCTTCTAAAAATCAAACAAAAACAATTCTCAAACATTCCCAGTGGTTTCAGCAGGGTAACTCAGAAGTGCATATGAAAGAAAAGCTACAGCATTTGGCCCAAAGTGCTCTGAAAAAATTAAAAGCAAGAGATGGATGTCCTGGTTGTACATTCCTTGCTTGTTTTATTGTCAGCACCACTGCTGGATGCACCAAGATATGAAGACCAATCTATTACAGTAACTGAATAAGTGACAAATAAAGCCCATGCTGGCTTGAAACATGATCCTGCCTCATTGGTACTGAAAGTACCTACCTAATCTGGAACAACTGAACCATCTAACATGCGCCTTCTGAGAACCAAGCAACCTCTTAAGATTCTTACGCAAATATGTCACAGTTGGAGTCAGTAACACAATCACAACGAGAAGTCAGTATAAAAATTCATACTTCTGTCACTGTTTGAGAGATTAGCGCAAGGATTTACAATAATTTCAGTGTTGCAGAGAAGTCTATTCATAAATCAAACAAAATTGTTCCATTCATGGAATCCAATAAGATAATGTTGTTTGCCAGTGTTGCCAAGGCAACGAGAGTTGTTGTCTCAGTGTTAATGCCAGTATCGTCAAGCACATGGAACAAAACACACAGCTACAGGAAGAAGCCAGTAACACTCTTAAAGTGCATTTTAAAACCCTCTACGACCTAGAAACCATAGAAGTAGGGGATAGTAAAATACTATGAGGTTTACCTCTGCCTTTTTTTTTTTTTACATTCATTGGTCATTTATTGACTAGAAGTTACTTAAAAATCTAAGTCACTTCATGTTCTGAGTCTGGTTGAGCTGGAGCTAACTTTAAAATGGTGCTAATGTGGTTTAGATTTGTGATCCAAACAGTGTTTCAGCTGTGGCTGGATGGTGCTTCTGCAGCACTGAGGATTCCCCATTTCTCAGTCTGCCCCTTGGCAAGGCACCAGTAGGGTCAGCTGTCCAGAGGGATTCTCTGAACTATGCTATGCTCAGCAGTAAAACTAGGGGCAGTTTCTCCACAGCAGCTCTTGCTCGGACGTCTCACTGGGCACGAGTCTGCTGGTGGTGAGTGCTTTTCCATCACTTGTCACTTTTTTTCTTTAACTTATTATATTGTCTTTATCTTGATTTAGCTTTTGCTGGTCCAGTTCTCTCCCTTATGCTGCTGGGGTGGAGGTTAGCAAGCTAGTGGGTCAAGGAGGTTAAATCCTAGTCAGGGTTAACCCATCACATACCATGACTAAATAATTCCACCCCAACACCACTATCAGTAATAAGAAGGAAAAAAAAGCAGGCAATGGGATCAATGGCAGCAACACCTGAGGATGGATGTTCATTACTAAGAACAGAAATAGCGAGGCAAGAACCCAGACAGCCGGTCGGGTCGGAAACAACTAATCCACTCGAGTTCTGTGCCAAAATAGACTATTTATTACTACTACTTAAATTTAAATTGCAGGCTGATTCATGCTGACTCTTCTTAATGTTTCCCATGGCTCTGAACCTGAAGTAGGATAGACAGTGCTGGTATTGGAGTAATCTCAGAACTAATCTCCTTCCTTACTAATTCCTACAGTTAAGAAGCTTACTTATATATATCATACCAAATTGCACAGATCCTATTTGCCTCACATCTCACTCTTATTAGAACCAGACAACAGAACGCACACACACAAGCACCACACAGCACTACGCAACGCACCTACATCTAACCTGCACATACACAATGTCTAGCAGTTAGAGTGGCACAAGAGCTGGTAGAAGAGCATGAAGTCTTCTTGCTTGTTCACTACACACTGAAGTACACTTTTACCTTTTACGTGAGTGGATATACCTCCCTCAGCCCAAAATGAGCATGAGAAGAATTTCCTTAGTGTTTTCCAGAAGAGCTGAGTTGTGTCTGCAAACATAGTGACTGACATCCTTTCCTCTCTTCCCTAGTACTGGTGGTGGAGATCTCTCCTGCAAGTAGGATACTGGCAGAGCATTACTACTGGCAACTATTGGTGCTCATCTCCTTACTCCACTTGAAATGGACTTAGGAATACAGCCCAAGTCCCACAAAAAAATACAAATCTTCCAGCAGACTCCTGTGTGGTAAAACAAGCTCAGAATACATTTCGTAGATAAAGCTGGGAGGTTGTGCTTTTGTTCTTATTCACAAATCCATCATTTTACATTTATCCCTGTGAATGTTTGTCATGTGCTATTTCGAGACTTTTGCTCCATAAATTCTTTACAGTATTTTAAGACCCTATAACACTGTCACAAAGAATGTTGAGGTATGGGAAGCTGCCTGAAAATACTCTGGCTAGGAAAGACAAAAAAAGTCTCCATCTTAGTTTTTCCTCACTCTCTGCAGCAGTTAGCATGAGTTATATGTAGACAGGAGAGCTCTTAGAGCTGTTTGCATAACCCACTAAATGTTAACCAGCACTTTACTGTGGCAAAAACAGATGAAATATAGTCAACCACCTGTCCTGAAAAACTGAGTAGCTTTGGTGTGTTGAAGAAAACAGGCTGCTGAACTATGCAAACAGCCTGCTGATTACCAAAAAGTGCAAATATGACCAGAAATATCAGAAAAACAAACAAACAGATTGTGAGCAGCAAAAACAACAACAAATCAGAGATCCCTATCTGAAAAGGCTGATCACTAACACTGCATATCCTGCCCTATTCTACAGCTAAGGCTACCTAACAGTGTGGGACACCAGAGTGAAAAAGAGGCTAGAACCTCAGAGAATCACAGGATCACTTTGGTTGGAAAATACCTTTAAAATAAACAAGTCCAACCTTCAACTCAGCACTGTCAGCTCAACCCCTAAACCATTTCACTCAGCACTACATTTATATCCAGGGATGGAGACTCCACCACTGCCTTGGGCAGCCTGTTCCAATGTTTGATAACCCTTTCAGTGAAGAAATTCTACCTCACATTCAGCCTAAACCTCCCCTAGCACAGCTTGTAACCATTTCCTCTGGACCAGAGAGAAGAGGCTTTATCCTTCCTTGCTCCAGTCTCCTTTCAGGCAGTTGTGGAGAGGAAAAAGGTCTCCCTTCAGCCTCCTTTTCTCCAGGCTAAACAACCCCAGTTCCCCCAGCAGTTCCTTCACAGAACCTTTGCTCCTATACCCGTCACAAGCCTCACTACCCTGCTCTAGACACACTCAAGAGGTTCTGTGCCTTTCTTGTAGTGAGGGGTCCAGAACTGAAGACAGCACCTGAGGTGCAGCTGAGTACAGGGGGACAATGACATCCCTATTCCTGCTGGCCATACTATTTCTGATGCAAGCTCAGATACCGTTGGCCTTCTTGGCTGCCTGGGTATACTGCTACCTCATCTTAAGTCAGCAATCGACCAACACCACCACATCATTTTCAGACAAGCAGTTTTCCAATCACACATCCCCACGTTTGCAGCCTACCATGGGTTTGTTACGAACCAAGTGCAGAACCCACCACTTGGCCTTGTTGAACTTCAGTTAACCTGAGCCCACTGATCCAGTCTTCTTCTAAAGCCTCCTCACCCTCTAGCTCATCAACACCCACCCAGTTTGGGGTCATCTGTAATCTCATCCATCTGACCTCCCTCTTGCATTTCACTTCTCCCCTTGGAAAAGGAAAGATGTGTGATAAACCACTGTAATAAAAACTAACAAATAAACAACAAAATCATATAACTTCATATATGCATGATGGAGGCATTGATGTCCATCTGGCCTCCATACTGTTATTTGTTCTTAAATAACAATCTCTACTCACTACTAGCCCTAGGCTTACTGCCAAGCTTCTTGCTCCAGTAATTGAAAAGCTTTCATTAACTTCGTCTTTTTCTGCTTCCGGTTTTTCAGATCAGCTTTTTATGTTTTTATATTTATTGTGCCAAAGTGAAAAATCCTTTCTATTTCTTACATAAGAACTCTACCTCAGCACTTTACTCTGCTAACTTCCTTCTGCTGTCTTGCCCTACCGTTATTTGCCACCCTTCAAGTCCTTCACGTAATCTCTGTGCCTTCTTCAAATAATTAGTCTTGTTGCTGATTGTTTTTAGCTTCTTTGAGAAATATTCCTTCCACACCATCTTCTAGTGTGTAGCTCAGTACAGTGGATGCTTTGACTGCACCAGTCTCATCATCAGAGGAAAAATTAGAATACAAGAGGCCTAGTACATGCTTACCTGACAGAAGGTTTTGAACATATATACTTTTAAAACTGAGGGTTTTACTACTCCAAACACACTGCTTCTGAAGTAGTATCTGTACAGCTCCTGGCATTTTCTATGCTTAGTGTAATAAACCCAGTTCACATTCTCGTTCTGTCACCTAATCAGCAGGTTAATAATTACATTAGAGTAGCGGTGATTGAAGAAGTTTTCGTTAATGTCTCTACGAAGAGTAAATTTTCATTTTGCATAATTAAAACTATATCATTTACTTTTCTACAAATAAGCTTTTATTGTGAGAACAACGTGCATTTTTAGATCAAAAGACTCATGAAACGTGCAAATGAAGGCAACAGTAAATGCACAACTGAGAATTCTGAGAGAAGACTAAGTGACGTGTTACCCACACAGTCCTGCTTCAAAATGCCCATAGCAGGCAGGTTGGAACTAGGAGATCTTTAAGGTCCCTTCCAACCCAAACCATTACGTGATTTTATGATACACATGGGCTTAGCACAAATACCAGTTTTCTGTGTGCTTAAAAAACTCTAGCTCCTAAAATAATGACATGAGAAGGGACACGTACAGCTGAAATAAAGTTTACAGAAGCACAAAAGGTAAAAAAGAAACTTATTGGCAAAGTAAACATGAAAAATAAACAGATTTTGTCACCAAAAATGAAACCAAACAAACAAACAAAAAACCCACCCTAGACCATTGATGTGTGTCAGTGCATTTGTAAGGATCTGCCTAGTTTTCCCACAAAATTCAGCAGCACTCCTGAGACTGTTGCATCTGAGATGGCAGTAATTTCTGTGACCACTGTGCTGGGTTAGGAACAGATTCTAGGTATCGCCTTTCCTTTCCTCTTCTTTTCCCAAAATAATATGTATTACATTTTAAACTCTAAAGAATTCAAAAAGAAAGCCCTCACCCACCATGACTGCGCAGGGAAGCTGAGTAACTAAGAGCTATGGGCTAGGTTATTCTTTTCCTTAATGTGGGCTGTCTCGGAAGACAAAGCCTCCATCTCCTCACAGGCACTGTGAAGGCCCTGAGAGACCCGGGCTGGGAGAGCTGCTTCAGAAGGGGGTTTGTGATCGTTTTAGAGGGAAGTGCTAGGAGCATCTCCATGTACCTCACACCCTGGTAAAAGAGACTGCTCAGAGGTGAGCCCTTCCTTTTTTTCCTGTGCCTTTTCTTCACAGAATCATAGAATCATTCAGGTTGGAATAGACTTTGGGATCATCGAGTCTAACCATCAACCCTACTCTACATCCTAAAAGTTCATCCCTAAACCAGACCCTGCAACACTACATCTAAGTGTCTTTTAAACTCATCCAGGATGGTGACTCAACCATGACTCTGGGCAACCCATTCCAGTGTCTGACTACTCTCTCCATGAAGAATTTTTTCCTGATGTCCAATCTAAACCTACCCTGTTGAAGCTTGAAACCATCCCCTCTGGTTCTGACACTAATTACCTGTGCAAAGAGTCCAGCACCAACATCTCTGCAATGTCCTTTCAGATAACTGTAGAGAGCAATGAGGTCTCCCCTTCGGCGATTCTTCCTCAAACTAAACAGCCCCAACTCTCTCAATCTCTCCTCATAAGACTGATTCTCCAGGCCTTTCACCTACTTTGTTGTCCTCCTCTGCACTCACTCCAGCACCTCGATGTCTCCCCTGTACTGAGGTGCCCAAAACTGGACACAGTACTCAAGGTGCAGCCTCACCAGTGCTGAGAACAAGGGGACAATCACCTCCTTACTCCTGCTGGACACACAGTTTCTAATACAGGCCAGGATGCCACTAGCCTTCTTGGCCACTCTGCTGGCTCATATTCAGCCTCCTGTCAATTAGAACCCCCACCACTCCCTTTTCTGCTAGACTGCTTTCCAGCCACCCTGCCCCAAGCCTGTAGAATTGCATGGGATTGTTGTGACCAAAACACAGGACCTGACACTTGGCACTGTAGAAACCCAGACAGTTATCCTCACCCATCGATACAGTCTGTCAAGGTCCATCTGAATAGCCTTACTCTTCTCCAGCACATCAGCACTCCCTCCCAACTTATTGTCATCTGCAAACTTTCTGAGGGTGCACTCAATCCCCTCATCAAGATCAGACACGGTGGGAGCGCCGCAGCCCCCAGCCACCCTGGTCCTGGCCTCAGATGGGCCCAAACGCTGCACCAACAGCAGTGATGGCATAGTTATGGTGGCAGCATGCGGCACCTCACCACCGCCGTGCTGAGCTGAACCATGCCAGTGGAAAGCCCTTCCCCTGCCTGTGCCATGAGGAAACCATCAATGCTAATTCCTCTCTGCATGGAGCTGTTACAAGCCCGGAGACATCGAACAGTGAGACAACTTTAAAAAGGGAGAGCCCAAACCAAGAGGAGTAGGAGGAAGGTCCCTGCTGGCTGCTGCCATGTGGCCATTGCCATTATGTACTCACCACATGGCCGGCCATGTGGCTGTTGCCATCTTGACTGCTTAAATTGCAAGAGGAAAAACTGTTTGTCATTTTGCTGCTGAGAAGATCAGGGATGTTTTGAGTAAGCAGGAGAATTGAGCTTGAAAGGCCTTGTAACTCTTAAATCTTTGGCAGTTTGCTGGAGAAAAATGGGAGAACTGAGATGGCGAGGGGTGGCCCTTCCCCTGTGCTGTTAAGTGTGTGCTTGCATGTGTGTCCCTGGCCCTGGGGACCGTGGCGGGAAGACAAGGACTGCTTACATAATTCTTTGCTCATTTTTCTCAGAAATGTATGTAATTGAATCACGATGGAGTTTCTGGTTTGTGTGTTTTAACTTGCTTGGGCTCTTTCTTCTTTCCATACACAGTTACAGATTTCATAAACTCTTTTTTTTTTTTTCCCATAGGCTGCTCCATTGCCTTCTAAATTCATCTGAGAGTCTTGCTTCAGGCCTGGCTGCCTTTCTTTCTGTTTGTTTGGTTTGAACCTGTGACAATCACTCCAGGATGAGTACATGAGTAGTGGTACTACATCACACATCTCAGCATTTCTGAATGCGGAAAATGCTTCTGTTGCCCTCTCAGAGAAGTCCAAGGAGGCAAAGTGACTCCCCTGAGATACAACAGAAGTCTAAAGCACATCAGAGCTGAATCCATATATCCCAAGAGTCAAACTGTTTTGATCTATATGAAAGTATGTACAATTTAACAGAGAAACCAAAGCAAATTCCATCAAGACAATCCCAGCTATTTTCCTAAAATGCATAGAAAAGAGTATTTAATGTGCTCCCAAGCATGGAATCTGGATTTTCACAGAAATAAATAAGAGATTTTTGCTGATGTACCAACAAATAAATTATATTAGAAAAATGATTTCCAATATTAAAAAAGCCAGCAGAAGAGAAAACTGTCTCTGGATCTCTGCTTGACAGAAAGCAGGCACAACAGTCCTTACCTTAATGCAGATTTTTTTACCAAGTATAGTTTACATGAAGAAAACAAGTGATGAGAACTGTTAAGGATCATCCAAGAATTCCTGCCCACCTTTACCACCAGCTTGGAACTATTCTATCTTTGATCCTTCACAATAAGGGACTTTGGAACTAGCAGGAAACTAGTACACAAAATATATTAACAGACAGCTCACAGAGAGACTCTCAAGTGCACCTAACACCAAAAAGTGCAACACAGATTGCAGCATTCTTGCATGTTGTTTGTAAACACTCGGATCATAATGGACATAATGGATAAAGACATAACGAACAGAATTATGAACAGAATCTACTAGCTATAACTGTGTAACCACAAGCCTGGTGGCAGTCACAACATGCAAGGTCAGAAGTACAGAATGCGTTCACTTAAGACTGTTTTTACTGCTGAGTGATAAAAGCAGTCTAACTGAAGGATTCTGCTTTTGCTTAAGAAAACATATTTCTCAAGAACAACAGATGCATAGACTTCATCACTGAATCACAGAATGCTTTGGATTTGGAGGGTTCTCTTAAGGTCATCTAGTGTACCCCTGTGCATTAAGCAGGGACATCTACTCAGGTTGCTCAGAGTTTACAAGATCATGAGAGGACAGTAATCTCACCTGGCATGCAGATTAGTCAAGTGTTCTTAAAGTAGTGCAGTGCCATAGTAACTCAACTGAACAAAAGGTCTCACACTTCATTGGAAAGGAGATGCTAGATCCCTTTTTAGTGTGAACAAATAACCAAACGAACAGCATTATGTTGGTCTTTAACTACAATTCCCTTTTTCCTGCACTTACAAGTATTCAGGGCAAGTGTACTTGCACTAATTCTTTGAAAGCCTAAAAATAGATCAATCTTTTACAATACTACAATATTACTGAGTTTACAACATTGCTGACCCTTCTTAAGTCCTGTCAAAGTGAACAGGCATCTATCAAGAATATATGCCAGAACACAACCTGGTTCCTAAAGAACAGTCCTATTATCAAAGGGCATCTCAGAACTCCAGAAACAAGAAAGAAGTTGTGGTGGTAACTAGGCAAAAGAAACAAGTCAAGTAACTTGGGTTTAAGCCAGCAAGTTGCACAGGAATGAAAACTACCTGTGACTTATCTATACAAGAATTATTATACCCCATATAATATTTTACCTTAGTCAGAGCTATAAGAGAATAGTAATCAATATATTCTATTCAGTACATATCCTCCATCATCTACTTATTCATTTGTTGTAGCCTTTATGACACACACTATTGAAGCCCAACACACTGTTCACACTGGTGTTTTAAATGGTCTCTCAAGGACTGACTAGTTCTGTCACATTATATCTCATTCCCCAAGCAGATTGACTTCTTTTAACCATTCCTTCTTTTCAGATCATGGATTTCAAACACTAACTACTGTCCAAGTCTTCAACAGAAATAATGCCAAATTACACCAATATTTAAATCACTAAAATTGGCCTGCTGGGTAAACTGGAGCAGCAGAGCAAATGTTGCCCCTCACTTTCATGGTGAGAATGATTCAAGACACTGATGAATTTCTTTACACTGTAGGTGGCTGGAACAGCAGCTGCATCCCTTCAAAGCAGGTGTATTTCATTGCATACAACTGCTTAAAGCTGTTTGTGTTTTCCAGTGTCTTTCAGCTGTGTGTGTTCCTCAGTTTGAACTACCCACATACTCACTATATGTACCTATTAACAGGTTATTCTAATCTCCTTAGACCCACAGAATGTAAATAAAATCACAAGTTCAACTTACAAGGTCATCCTGTCAAACTATGTGAGAGAAAATCCGGTGTATTTATGTTGGAAAGTGTGCACCACTTAAGCAAAGATCACATTCAGGGACATACTTATAAGTGGTACATCCAGCAGCGCTGAGGAGACCATCAAGAAGGAGAGAAGAAAGCCAGGAAAGAAGGTGCCACCCCTCCCTGCAGCTCCTCTTCCCTCCCCCCCCCCATGATCTACAAGATAAGCAGGAGCCAGTGCAGAGGGACAAAGTGTGCAGTGCAGCCCTAGGACATCACAGCTTCTAGGAAAGCTGTCAGCAACAGCAAGGAGTCAAGTTTGCTGGAAGCAATTTTCAGGACAGCTCTGGTGGAATTCACTTCTTTTGTGATGTATGGCTGGTGAGGAATTGTCAAGTTCTTTCTAGTTTTTCCTTTTAGTTAGGGGGAAAGCTAGAAGTGCTCAGCACTTCTCATTTGAAGATCCTATTCTGAGCCACTGACACTTCTCACAAGCCCACTGTTTGGGCTGGAATACCCCACCCAGGCAGCTATCTCATAATTAAGCACACACACAGCCCCCAGTCTTCAACAGTTCAGACATTTCCAAGAACCACGTTTCTGGAAAGTAGCTTTCCCTATTTGCATTATAAAAAGTATTTCAAAAGTACAAGCTCTGGAAGGTTTTGTGTTCTACATGGCACAGCAGCAAAGTTATTGTTTGCATTACGGGAGCCTCTGGAGCCTTCAGCTGCCATTGATGATCCACTGGCTGAAGAAACAGTACAAATTACGAAGAGAAAAGGCAAAAATAACAAACCTAATACACACATCTCTACTGAATTCAGGTTCCTCAAACAAGCACAGAGTTTAACGCACACAATTATTTTCTTACCACAAAATACATTACTCAAAAGCCTTATAGGTTATTTCATACTGTTAATCCAAACGTGCACAGGCAAAAACAACTCAACTGGAATTTTACTAGCCAGCAGGAAAGCCAGCTAGGAGGAGCAGCAGACAGTCACCACTCCTAAAGCCCTGTCAGAACTTTCACAGTGACTTAAAGCTGAAGAAGTTGGAACTTCACAATTTCTTTTACAGCTAGTTATTAGTGATGATTATTTTTCCCTTTGTCACTCACATCAAAGAACCAAACACAACAAAACATCCCTCCCAAAACAGCAACCACAAAATGCTCCAAGATCATTAGACTAAGCAATTAAAATAATCAAAAACAGGCAAAAAAAATCATTAATCATTTTACGATCTGCAAACATCTGCAAGATTTACTGAATAGAAACACTAGACACAAAGATGACATAAGGCCAGAAATAGCTGTTCACATTCACTGTAGTCGTGATCACACATTTCTTTTATTAACTATGTTAGGACTTCCTAGAGATGTTTGAGCATGCAATGCCAGAAGTTACTCTAATGAATCCTCTTGACTTGGTTCTTGCTATGCTGGTGTCCACCAAAGATAACTCTTAAACACAGATAACTGTGTCCTTCGTGCTTTAGATTATCGTACCCATTCCATACATTGAGCTGATCAGGACTGCTTTCATTATGCAGCTGCAGGCACTCTTTGAAGGCTAAGCATTATTATTGCCACCTTTAGCCCATGAGTTCAAGCTGGGCTTTTAGAGATACTTATAAATTATGTGACCTTTCTATGAAGTACACTCGATTTCACTACTGCAAGAAAGGGCTGGCTTTCAATTACCTTCTAAAAGAGAACAAAGTAGTGATAGTTCATATTTCATCTGAAGTGGATACAAACTCATACATCTGACCTGTCCTGAAGAGGGCTCATGTACTGCCAAGGGAGAAGAGGCACATATCAAGCATCAACCTGCTGGGTCTAGAACGTAATCAACAGAAAGAAACACAAGAAAAGGGAATTCCTCAGCTCCTGAATGAGCTCTTCCTGTGCTAATTTAGCTCTTAGTACATTGGATGGATCCTGTGGCCAAAGACAAAATGCTGCTCCGCTGTCTTTTGTTGACAACTACAAGGTTGCCACTTGTCCTGGTCTGACTTAGAACAGAACTAATTCTGTTCAGTGATTTTACTCTTCAGCTCAATCTCTGACTGCACTTCCTGCAGTCAACAGCATGCTTGTGCAGGAAGTGGCTGTTTCTATGAGTGATAACACCTGATGATTACAGTTGCTGCCAGGGACTGGGATGCATAAAGGCTCTTACACCTGTACCTGGAAGATCAAGGTCACTGCTAAGTCTTGACCCCATGTTGCAAGTGCGAGAAATGAGAGGCTACATCTGTGGGGATGAGCAGACAGGACAGGTGACCCTAACTGAACCAAAGGGTATTCCATCCCACAGGAGCCATGTTGGGTATGAGGCAGAGGGACCACAAGGGTCATCACTCTTGCCTGCTTTCTTCTTTGCCTCTCTTCTTCAATGGCTGATGTCCACGTAGGAGTCTGTCTGCTCTGCTTTTGATCCTAATCTGTGCATTCCTGAATCCAGCTCTTGCATTTGGTTCCTGTCTGCCTCTGAGTCCAGTCTGAGACTTCTGCAGCAGCAGCAGTGATGGCAAGGTAACTGCTGTGTTTGGTATTGGTTTTCTATATAATATTATACTATAACTTTAATTCAAGCTGTTGTAGTTTTCCTGTCCATGAGCCTTTCTCCCTTATTCCCTTTCTCTTCCCCTTTTGGGAAGGGGCTAATACAGGGCATCTGTCATGTGTCTGGTGGCTGGCTGGACTCAATCCATGACACCACTAAACTCCAGTAGTGAGCTAATAAGGGAAGTAACATCTCCTGTGAGATACCCAGAAAAGGGAAAAAGATGAAACCACTCAAAAACCTCCACAACTCAAAAAGCCAGCAGCCCTCTGGCAAACAAAACAGACAGACCTATGTTAGCAATTTCAGGTTCTCAGTGTCATCACACCAGGTGCGTGTCTGCACTCCAAGCTCCAGCTGGGATAAATTCCAATGCAATACATAGAAATGAAAGTCTGTATCAGCTACCAACAGCCCTAACATGGATTTAAGGAAGATAAGATGAACTTTGTGTTCATGGGGCTCATTTTTATTCCTCCAAATTGTTTCAGTGCTGTTTGGGAAGAGAAATACAGAATTAGTCTGGATACAGAAATGTGAAAAGTAAGCACATAAAGCTAGTTGCCCAATAAAAGCTGGCTGCAAGAGTCTTCTCCTGGGTTGCAGGGTAAAGCAGGTCCTTCTGCAGAGTGATTAATTCTATCACAAGGCAGGCCCTGAAGGCAGACAGAATGACTCATATTTGGGGAGAGAAGGAACCATCCCTGTTACCTGTAGTAGGTGTCCAGGCAACTGTTTTAAACTCAGTGACTGTCTTTTCAGGCAGTTAAAATGAGGCAACACTAATTACATCTGAGATGTGGAACAAACTTACCAACAAACAAGCTCATCAGAGAAACATCATGTAATCAAAAGGTAATTAAAAAGTTCTGGAAAGATGATATCCAGCACTGACATGAGAACATGCAAAGATTTTTCTGTACCTCCTCTACTTCACACACAGAATTAGGTCTCATTGGAGATTTTTTACATGCATTACTTTCAGCAGAAATGTATGTGCATGCAAATTCGGGACAAAAATAATTATGCAAAGTATGCAGCATTTAGTATGGAGTTGATTTTTTTGTTCTCCTTTTGAAAAGGAGATGAGATAATACTCTTTTGGTGCAGGGGAGGAGGATTTATTCCAAACTAGAATCCCTTATAAAATGTCAGGTTTTTTTACCTGTTCTTCAGTTATGTCTGTGTATTAAAATGTAATAACTCCATCAACTGAATGCTGAGTGACAATCTGAACTAATCTAGTATCAGAATATAATTACATTTAAAAAACATTTTGTTTTTAGCTCAGAAGTTGGATATTAATAAGCATGCAAATAATAAGGTGAATATTAATAAACATGTACGTATAAAATGAATTAATTATTCGCGATGGAAGGGACCTCAGTAAGTTCTCTTATACAACATCCTGATGAAAACATATCAGGATGTTCTAAACTTCAGGACGATCTGCTTCAGGGAGATTTTCACCCTTCAAGATGAGTGTTTTCAAGACACTTTTTTGTCTGTGTCACTCCATTTTCACAGAAGATTTTGGATCTACTTTGATGTTCAATAAACTGAGAATTTTCTTAGGGAAATGCTAATCTGTGATGTGTTGGAGGACATGCATCCTCACCACTCTCTGTGTAGTGAGAACCTCACATAATCACAGAATGTATTGGAGTGGAAGTGATCTCTCCAAAGGTCATCTAGTCAAACTCCCCTACAACAAGCAGAGACATCTAGAACTAGAATAGATTGCCCAGAGCCCCATCAAGTCTGACCATGAATGTCTCTAGGGATGGGGCCTCCACCACCTCTCCAGGCAACCTATGCCAGGGATCCACCATCTTCAGATTAAAGAAATGTTTCCTTGTGTCCAGCCTAATTCTTCCCTTTTCCAGATTAAAACCATGACTACTTGGTCCTATCATTCCCTGCCGTTGTGAACAGTTCTTTCCCAGCCTTCTGACAGGGCCCTCTCAGTTACTTGGAAGGTTGCCCATCTACCTTGATTGATAAAAGCACACTAGCACACATGCATTGATCTTCAAGGAATATTTAATCTCTAAATATCTTCTCAATGAAAATCATAGAATGGCCTGGGTTGGAACAGACCTCCAAAGGTCATCTAGTCCAACCCCACTGCAGTATGCAGAGGACATCCTCAACTAGATCAGGTTGCTCAGAGCCTTGTTGAGCCTCACCTTGAAAATTTCCAGGGATGAGGCTCAACTGCCTCCCTAGGTGACCTGTTCCAGTGTTCAACCACTCTCCTGCTAAAGAACTTCTTCCTAATGTCCAATTTAAATCTACCTTTCTCTAATTTGAAACCATCACCACTAGTCCTATCACTACAGGCCTTCGTACAGACTGTCTTCAGCCTTCTTGTAGACCCCCTTCAGGTAGTGGAAGGTCTCCTTCTCTTCTCCAGGCTGAAGAACTCTAGTTCCTTCAGCCTGTCCTCACAGCAGAGCTGCTCTAGCCCCCTGATCATTTTTGTGGCCTCCTCCGGACCCACTCCATTAGGTCCATGCCCTTCCTGTATCAGGGGCTCCAGAGCTGAACACAGTTCTCCACAGATGAGATCTTACCCGGGCAGAGTAGGTAATCAGCAGCTGCAAAGCCCAGTGCTTTGGTTTGAACTGTTTTGCCATACAGCCCTTCCACGGTTACAAGGCAGAACTGGGTGAAAGACAGTCTTTACTAACCAGGTTTCAGCTGTCTAAAGGAAATAGTTTCTCTGGCTTGTTCAGTGAAATGCCAGTATTTCCCTTCCCTTTGTCACCAAGACGGATAGAAGGAAAGAGTTTTCCTTCTCCACCCTCTGTCACACTCTGGAGATAGAAATGTCATTTAATTTGCACGGAAATACATTTTCCAAAGTTCTTTGTACAAACTAATGGAAAAGATTGGCTGGGAAAGAAGTATTTCCTAATTTTTTTGGTTATTTAATTGCACACAATTATACTTCTGTCCTGTAGTTGGAATGAACTGAGATTCACTGATTATTTATTTTACACTTTATAAAAGTCACTTTCCTCTTTTTAAGAAAAATCTCTATTATTCCTTCACAGTTTGTATTTAAAGAGCATGTTTGGCTTTCACTTGTTTGTTTTGTTCATATCTACCTTTTCTCTATATAAACACAGTCTATATTCCACTGTATCAACAAATTATCTGCTTCAGAAGGAAGTCACTTACCAATTGTAGGCTAACAGTGCCTAATTACTTGCCCTTTCATGATCTCCCTTGCCTAGGCTGCCTACTCATGCATTATGCCTTGCCCTCAATTCTGATAAATATTCCTCCTTACTTAAGACTGCACAAACATTTTAAGTACAGAGTCAGCCTTAACACTAAGAGTTCATTTGGTTTTAGCTAGTAATTTGTCAGGTGCCCAACAGCCATCTCAACCTCACAGAGCACAGCAAAGATCCTCAAAGGCTTTCAGCTTCAAGCTTTTCACAAGCTAATTATCCTTAGTTTTTTTCAAGCTAAGGATGCTGTCTGAGCCTATGTAGACCTTCACCACAGAAAATTCAACTACACTGTTTCAAGTTTCTGGAAGTGCAAGCGGTTGGGACTGCCTTTTATTCTGCTTCCCAGCATCATTCTCTGTCATATGTTTGTCATGTCAACGAGAGAACATAAACACAGACCTGCTTATCATATCTTCCTTTTCCAGACCAGCTGTTCACCATTCTCATCCTCCTACATGTACTTCAGAATAATTCGGATCTATTGAGGACATGCAACCCCTTTCTAGAGTTCTTTAGCTTCCTCATTATGACTCGCAGCTTTCACCTTATTTTAGGGTCCACGTACTGTTGTCCTTCCTGCACACACCCTTCCACAGACTTGCCCTCTTCAGTTTTTGCCTCAGCAATTCATGCTTCTCCCTTCACCTTTGTACCTTCTTCTACACCACCTCTATGCATAAACTCTTCTAACATCTGCAGGGTCATCTAACACCCATAAGAAAAATCACCTCCATGGCAGCAAGACATAAGTGATTTCTAAACCCAGACAGACTTATACATTTGGTACGTATATCTAGAAATAATTTCAATATGATTAACATTAATTCAGAGATCCTGTCATTTTTCTCCTGTTATACTCAAAAGCAACTATCATCCTGTACATTTTGCTAGGAATGGCACAAGCAAAGTTATAAAACCATTTCAAGTTTTGCTTTAATATGTTTTTCCAAACCGTTTCGATATGGAACACTATGATGGTTTTTTGCCTGTGGGTGGCTTTAAAATGTCTGTGGTACCACTCTTTTATCCTTTGTCTATAAGTGGCTAAGAGAATATGAACTATGTGTTTTACATAATAAGATGCTTTTTATAAGCTGGCAGCTTTCCTCCTTCCCTTAGAACAAACTTTATCCACTGTGTTTCAAAAAAAGCAGAGACAGAATTCTACTTATCTTAAACCTACTGAAGCCTGGACAAACATTTCAGGAAGGTAAAAAAGCATTAAAAAGCCACTTGAAAATCAAATGGTGATGTCATTTTCAACATACCCAGTAACATCAGGATGATGTCTCACACACAGTGGATAGCAAGGCTCCTCCCTTTCAAGCACAGATGCAAACAGGGAAATAGGAAGCAAAACAGCCAAAACCTTAAATCTGTTTTTGGACAGAATCTCAAGAGAAGTAGCATTAAAAAAAGAGCAAAAATCTTTGGCTCAAATGTTTAACTCCAAGACTTTTTAATGCTCTTGTCCAAACTCCTATGAACATAGTGTTTTGATTTCTGCATAATTTCTTATTTCTATGCAAATGCTCAAATAATCAGATACATAATTTGGTTCTCTGATGTACAAGATGTTCTGTTTCCAGCAAAATCCCTAAATTTGCTTCACTAAGCTAATTTGAATAAATCTGTATTTCAGCTTTTACAAAACTGTCTATGAATTTATTCCACGAGATTATAAATCCTGTGCTCACTCCATAACAGCTTACACCAGTTCTGCTGGAAGATAAAATTCTTATGAAATTACAGGTAAAAGATAAAAATATTAGCACATGGTAATTGTTTTCTTAATAAGCTGAAATGAAGTCCCTGCCCAAGTAACTCTAACTGCATATTTGAACCACAGACATGCTTCCAATTTAATTAATAAATAACATGTGCTGAAGTTTACACATCCTTCCCTTCTGGCTCCATTTTGCATTTCTGCTTATTTCACATGCTCATGAAGGAGAGGCATCAACAGTATTTCCTCCTCTTCTTTTTAATCCCCCTGACCTCCTCCTGCTTCTTAGCCAGCCCCAGCGCCAATAGGAACTAACACAGCTGATGGTGCAGACCTGAGCTGATGCCCCGGAGGCACAAGTTCTCCTTCACAAGGGAGCAGATACCTATCAACCAACACTTTTAAGGGTGGCTTAGAGTGCTGAGTTACTGCTGCACTGATTACAGTCCTGTATCTCAAAGTACAGTGAGGCAGGCATCTGACAAGCTCGAATACGCTGACGTCAAGAGAATTACTTGAGCACTGGTTAAGCTTTTACATCTACAAGGCCACAGTGAGGGTCACCTCTGAGAGTGCAAGGTTATGACACTTGAGGCAGATAAGGCAGTAATTTTCTTCAGTTGATGTGAAACAGCACTTACGTCAGGCATCAATTTTTACTGTTTGCTTGCAGAATAAATCTTGCCAGTTTTTTTGCTAAGGCTCTGGGTAGATGGAAACGTAGTTGCAGAAATCGTAAGAAAAAAATGCTGAAAACCACCAAACAAGTGCAGAAAGATAATCTTGAATACACCTGCCCCAAGTTCAAAAGGTGTCATGCAAAATCCAGTACCTAAAAATATCTCAGCTGAAAAGTGTGGGGAAACAGGAAGAAAGAAAAAGAAGATTTGGAAGAAGATTTGGAATCTCAGAAGACTGGTCATATCTATGGCACCCAACTAAGGCAAATTATGAACCCAAAACTTACACATGAGATCTACAAATCAAAAGTAGTCTTGCATAACTGCAGTTCTAGACTTGTAAGAAATAAAAAGTAAACCCCTTAAGAATGCACTATATATCTTGGGAATAATTTGCTTTATGTAAATTTCTGCATCAGTATGCTAAGAGCTTCCATCATCACATCACATGCATCAACTACAAATGCTGAGCAAAAATTGTCCTTACCCTAAGAGTAACTAAACCGGTCTCTTTAAGCTGTCTGTCACTTGGATACTTCACAAATGTGCAAGACGAAGTTGCATTTTCTCCAGGAAGAAGCTAGCACCAACTAGCATCATTTCAAACCAAATAAGAAATCCCCTAGCTATCAGGCTTCCTTTCTCAAAGAAATTTTTAGACTCTCCAATGTGCCAGCTGGCAGTGTCTGCATCAGAGTCCAGACAAGGTTCACAGCTCACAGGCTGTTAAAACATAGTTCTGCACTGGACTACACAGCCTTACAAAGGCATCTCTTCTTCCAGTAACATTAAAATGTCAGCGGACACTGAAATTTTACTTCTTATAGTCGTCCAGTTCATCTTCTTTCAATAGCCAGGCTCAACACAGATGAAGAAACTACACTCTATGCTGACAAAGTGGAAGGCATGGTGATGCAGATGTTCTAGGAAGATGGCTATTGGTAACTGAACAGGAGGGAGAACAAAACTGTAATCTAAATTATGCCATTAATGGAAGGTATCACTAGCAACATTTTTTTAAACCCACTCCACATAAGTGAGTCACTAAGGACCTGACTGATACAGTTACTCTACATCAACTTCTGACTGGTAAGAAAACAAAAGCTGTACTCTGTGTCTGAGGATGCTTAGTTCAAATCATCAGTTCTAAGGCAGGAACTCCAAATTTGCAATAGCCCTACTGAAAACAGCAGAACACATTTCAAAATTTCAGCTCAATCCTGCATGGAAAGTGTGTGTATAAGGGCATGTTCCCCTCAGCGCCTTCCAAAGAGAGGAGGGAGAAGAAAAGAAATATAAGATTAAAAGAGTGACATTCCCTAAACTCCTGTATTTTACTGGTTTAAATGTCATGTCTTTTTCAAGCTTGCATGAAAAGAATAACTGTTGGAAGCTGTGCAGCTCAATACAAAAATAAATGGAGGCCTCTTAATAATCTGCCTCTGAGAGACAATTGTTTTGAATGAGTATTTACAGAAACTGCACAGATGTGGTCTGCCTTTTGTCTCCCTTTAGACAGGATAAATTCAACCAAAACCTACTGTTCCCCTGGCTTTAGCCCGTAAGCCGATATTTACAGCGTGCATGTGCTGTACTAATAAGATAAAAGGTTCACACATGCATCATTAATTGATAAAAGCATCATTGTAAAGTGAAAAAAACAGAGAAATTGTGTCAAAGCGGTTTATGATCCCAGTCTGATTAGAATTTGGCAGTAACACAACACCTCCTCTCCCAGTTCTACCTCAGTTATACATAAATATGCAGTATGCCAACCAGCCCAGTTACTCTTAGAGCAGACATTCCTATTTCTAATTGCTGCCTCAGCCTTTGAGTAACTTTGAGGAAAATAAGGTATCTACTGTCCGCAACTGTTTTAGGAGGGAAAAAACTCAAAACTCAAACTATGTTTTTATTCTCCTTTGGCCAGAGGGAAAAGGTCTTAGCTATATAAATAATGGTACAGAAGAGTTCTAGTGCAAAGTTCAGTACAACCACAAGTTGCAATGAGCTTCTCTTCATATTCAGATTTTGCTTGGCTTTCCATTACTTTCTATCATTACTTTGTCAACTAACAATCACTCTTCAACAACCAAACTCCATCTAGATTCACAGAATCATTATGGCTGGAAAGGACCTCCGGGATCATCAAGTCCAGCCCTCATCCCAACATCTCCCTAACCCCTAGACCATGGCCTCAAGTGCTCTAGCTACTCATTTTTTAAACACCTCCAGGGATGGTGACCACCACTTCCCTGGGCAGACTGTTCCAGTGCCCAACCACTATCTCAGTAAAGAACTTCTTCCTAAGGTCCAATCTAAACGTCCCCTGATGCAACTTGAGGCTATTTTCCCTCATCCTATCATTAGTCATTTGAGAGACAAGACCAGAACCAGCCTTGCTACAACCTCCTTTTAGGTAGCTGCAGAGAGCAGTAAGGTCTCCTCTCTGCCTCATCTTCTCTGGACTGAAAAACCCCAGTTCCCTCAGCTGCTCCTCATAGGGCTTGTTTTCCAAGCCTCTCCCCAGCCTCGTTGCCCTTCTCTGCCATGCTTCTGCACCTCTATGTCCTTCTTATACTGTGGTGCCCAAAACCGGACACAGTACTTCNTCAGTAAAGAACTTCTTCCTAAGGTCCAATCTAAACGTCCCCTGATGCAACTTGAGGCTATTTTCCCTCATCCTATCATTAGTCATTTGAGAGACAAGACCAGAACCAGCCTTGCTACAACCTCCTTTTAGGTAGCTGCAGAGAGCAGTAAGGTCTCCTCTCTGCCTCATCTTCTCTGGACTGAAAAACCCCAGTTCCCTCAGCTGCTCCTCATAGGGCTTGTTTTCCAAGCCTCTCCCCAGCCTCGTTGCCCTTCTCTGCCATGCTTCTGCACCTCTATGTCCTTCTTATACTGTGGTGCCCAAAACCGGACACAGTACTTCAGGTGGGGTCCCATGAGTGCAGAGTACAGGGGCACCATCACCTCCTACTGCTAGTTACAATGTTCCTGATCCAGGCCAGGATGCTGTTGGTCTTCCTGGCCACCTGGACACCCTGCTGGCTCATGTGCCAGCCCACTGAAGTCTGCAGAACATTACTCTACATCATCTGAATGCAACTCAAATGCTTTAATTAAGCTAGGACTTTTATCTAGACAAGATGGGTCTCAAACCCACAAACTCCTAGTTAATAGCTAGGCACTCAATCCAACTAGCTTCTGCCCACCATCAGACTCCGGCGCGTATCAACACACATCTTTGAGAGAACACGAACTTTGCTACGGAGTTGATAAGAAGAGTAATTGAACCCCTGTAAAAAGGACTACAACCCAACACCTATACACTCGGCCATATTACCTGCGACTTCCATCAACTGATGACAATTCTCAACTAACCACAAAGACATTGGCACACTGTACCTAATATTTGGAGCATGAGCAAGCATAGTAGGTACCTCTTAATGCACCCCACAATACAATTGGCCTTCTCAGCAACCAAGGCACACTTGGAAATCTGACACAGGGAGAATCAGAGGAGAGGAGCAGTAGGAGAGGGATTGGCTCTTTGTGTCTTTCAGCATCCTAAGTTCAATGCACTGCCAAGCAAAATAGTGATGGGAAAGGAAGAAATCTCATGAGAGAAAGCAGATGTCTTCAGAAACCTCCCAGATTTGTCCAAAATCTTTCCTCACAAGAGAGATGCTCCAGGGTCCCAGCCATCTTCATCACCCTCCACTGGACTCTCTCCAGTAGTTCCCTATCTCTCTTGAACTGGGGAGCCCAGAAGCGGACACAGTACTCGAGTACACAGCACTCAGGTGGGGTTCAGGGAGAAAACATTGCTATGACAAATGAAGAAACAGCAATATTGTTTAAAACCATCTTAGCAAAGCAACAAGTCGGCTACCACTAGAGATGGTATTTAAGGAAAAATAGTCCAAACTCGTAGCCACATATTACATTAATACCTAAACGCTCGTGTTTAGAAATCTTTTTGTATCATTATGGATACTGATAAAATACAGCAAAGTTCTAAATAAAAAGCACTGCCAAAATGTAACAAAAGCTTAAGATATATGTAGAGATACTGATTAACTGCTTTGAAAAGCTTCCACGTCCTGATTTCATACCAGACATCAGGCTCAGCAAGGAAAAGGAAAAAATACAATTAAATCTGTCTCCTCTACAATGGAAATGAGGGCAGTAGACAAGAAACAATCAAGCATCAGTCCATCCTTGGTGAATACTCTTTGAGGGCCCTGAAATTCACAGCACTCATTATTGATAAGAGCATCTGACGAGGTTTGTTCTTTGGAGTGATAAAATCATGACAGGAAAATCAGTATGTTCAGCCTAGATCTATACAGATTTTTTTTTGAATAACAAAATGTGAGAAGGCTGCATGATACCTGCAAGCTGAGGATGGGGAGGGGGAAGGCGTCGTCATTCAGGTTTATTTTGTACATACACAAGTCAGTCAAATGTGACTTCTGACGTTCTAACCTCAGACCTTGTTGTAAACACTATCATTCCACCTTCACCACAGCAGCACGCACGGGGAGTAAGAAAACCACATGTGTTTTACGCTGCGCTGCTGCTCTGCAACAGCTGGCAGCACATGGTCTCTGTGAAGCACGCAGGGTTGAGAAGTCAACACAAGTGCAGATCACCTGTATGTAAGGTTTTTTCAAAGACTGTCTACCCTTCTCTCCCCCAGCCGCACAAATTGCTTGACAGGTTCCAAGCACTCACTGTTTTTTTTTTTCACAGCCAGGAGGATGGAGTTCTTGACATATGACAGATCTCTACAATTTGCTACTGGCAGAACCTAATTCAAGAGCAAACTTGGCTATAATTGGAAGGAGTTACAGGATTCTTTTCACTGGGTTTCCTTCTGACTACAGGCTATGCCATCCTGCATCGCTGCCCAGATGCTACTCGTGTCCTGATCTTTTAAGTTGTTGGCAATGTTGCCAGTAGCTTGATTTTCTCTTTTAAGAGGAAGCATTAACACCTCCAATTATACCACTGAGGAGTATACACAGCTAGTGTGGTAATTGTAATTTTCTAAACACAACAATATGCACCATCTTATGAAATATTAATTCTTATGAAATGTCTCCCAGAGATCCTATTATCTGCTTGCATTTTACATCATAAATTGAAATAGGTTAGAAGCACAGCCACTTCCAGGAAATTAGTTAGCTTGCATTAACTATTGTTTCCAAGGGAAAACATAGTTTAACAGACTACAATGCCATGATTTAAAAAAAAAATGCCCAAACAACGAACAAATCCACCAACCAAAGCCATCAAAACCCACAAAAAACCAATCAAAACCAAACACCCTCTATTTTCCCCTGAAAACCACACCAAGCAAAAAAATAGGTAAATTAAATCAGGTTTTTTTCCTTCTTTTCAATAAGCCAAGATGACTTAAGCAGATTTTAGTGACTGGTTTAAAAGGACACAGAGAGAAACAAGCTCAAGGTACCCTTCAAAATTTAATTTCAGATAGAAATCTCACCCAACAAAATCTCATGGAAATCTAACATCTACTGTACCTTGTCAATCACAATTGTTTTGAAACAAAAATCAAAGGCACTGCAAACTAGGGTCTTATAAAATGATTCTTACAGAAATCATTCTTGCACAGTGGCCTGGAAAGCCCTTCACAGTATTTATTTGAAGTTTACTTGAAACTGCAAAAAGATACCACTGAAAAGAGTAAGTGAACTATCAGGACATAAGCGTTCAGTTACCCTTTCTGCAAAATAAGCACCTTGAACACTCATGAGAAAGTAATTTAGATGATCAATATGCACAGCTGATACTTAGTTTTGAAAAATGTCTCATACTGTAATGACATCTATCTGGCATCACCATCAACAGCAGAATCTTTATCAAGCAGAAATCATTATGCTGTTACCACTTTGTTTCACTGGTCAGCACTTTGCTGAAAGGAAATTAGCAATCAGAGTGTACACCTCATTTTATATCCTTGGAGTTTAAATGTTTGCTAAAGGGTTGCTTAATTTAGATGGACATAGATACGAGATTGCGATATCTAAAACAACATCAGAACTGAGCTGAGAGGACCCCTCGAAGGAAAATAAACGGGAGATGAGATCTTATTCCAGCCAAAACCATGTTTTTTACAGGACTCTGCTGTTACTGGAAGGTGAATTCTGCCCAGAGGGGGCAGACCTGGCATATGAAGGAAAGAAAGTTACACCAATCTTCAAATTGGGATCGATTTTATTTTTAACCAGGGACTCCCATGCAGACCGTACCAATTCTATATCACTAAATCCAACAATGCATGTACTGTTCCAAAAGGAAGGAGAACAGGAAAAGGACAAGCAGCAAATATCTGAGACATGCCAATAATCGTGTTCACCCATGCTTTGTAGAACACAAACAAAAAGCAAGTGCAGCACAGTGCTTCAAGCTAGCCAGCTTGAAGTATTTAACCACTCCAGTAATTAGAATATAGTTCATTCAGCAGAGGGCTGTAAACAGCAGGAATGCTTTACCTCATCTTCCCAAAATCCAGCGAGTAAGAGCAGTGCAGCTGAGCTTGGGAAGTCAACATTAAACCCATCCCAAAGCATAATTTTTGCAGCATATTCCCTTAGATGCCTACTTACTGCTATCAGCAATGCCTCCCATCCTTCAGCTTCACACCCACTAATAACATATGAATCCAGTTTGAACAGTGTCACTGCCTGACAGAATGATCAGGGCTAATCAAGCCAGTTAGTTTCAGACAAGTGCTAATAAACTGAAACAAAAGACCAAGAGTGCCTCAAACAAACCCTTACAAGTTTGCAGACAAAACAGGACCAGGAACATGACTTGGGAGAAACACATTTAAACAACAAAGATTCCATTGCCCACTCCATTCACAGAACCACAGAACTGGAGTTAGAAGAGATCATCAAGTCCAACCCCCGGACAAAGTAGGGCTGCCTAAAGTACATTGCATAGGGCTGCTGCATCCAGGTGAGGTTTGAGTATCTCCAGAGGAGACTCCAAATCTCTCTGCAGTCTGCGCCAGGGCTTTGTGTCTTGCACTGGAAGGAACGTTTCCTTACCCAACACCCATAGCAAATCAGCAAGGACAAATGGAGGAGATAAATAATCTTTTCTAAAGTCCCTGCTCTTTAAACATGTCCTTAGGGAGTAAGTACTGAAACCATCCTTTCAAGATGCAGGATGGTGCTCTCCACTCAACTATGGTCTCTTTCCATGGGAGGGAGTTGTTACCACAGCCAAGGCACTACCAAGCTTCTCCATGTCACAGCTTCTCTTTAAGGAATCCCATGTATTTGCCCTGCTCCATGCTGGTTCTCCCTTGGATTGACCACCTCTGTTCACCACTGCCTTTCCACATGTTCTGAAGTGGGGTCTGGCACATGCAGATTCTTTCTTTGTCAGAGCTGGGACAGCAGCAGGGCTGTCCTCCCCGGATTTGCAAATGAAAATGGGAGTCCCTTAAAGGGACCTCCCAGAATGAAAACACAACCCAAGGACTCACAAAGCCACCTTTCTCCACCCAAATACATTCATTCACAGAGGGGATGACTGGCTGAGCTCATGTCAATTTCTGGGGACAGTTTTCTTTTGATTTCTGGAAACTTCTCCCAGGCACCATTTTAGGTCCTGCCCCCATTTACCAACCCCTGCCTGACTCAGAGCACAACAAACACTAACAGAGATTAAGTTCCTCTAGACTGGCTTCTTTTTCTTTCTTGGAAGACTGTTTCTTGCCTCTACTTCAAGAAAGCTCTAAATCTCCATCTCAAACATAAAAGCTATTAGCAGCTCTGTGGGAGTAACGTTGGTCTGATCTGGCCAGAGTACAAGCGGGCACAGCCACCACATCATCCAGGAAACACTTTGCCATGTGCTCTGGTAATAAGTTTCAGGACTTTGCAAGATTTCACATTTGGTTGGCTATACACTGGGGGGACTGATTTTTATTTTTCCATCTCCTCTATAAAATCAAATCTCTCAAGAAGGTTTCCAGGAACTGTTTACTTGACATGTGTGATGATGTCCCAGGCTCCAAAAATCATTAAAAGTAGAATAAATGCAAACCCACAATAAAGCCATGACTACTTCTCCATATAAAAGATAAAAGCTCGTGCTATTTAATACTTTACCATGAAAACAACAAATGTGTCTGCTCTTTATGCTGGTCTCTCTAATTAATACCTTGTTGAAGATACCAACGGAATTTGAAACCTGATTTTCCTTGTGTCATTATAGAACAATAGGGCCTTGTACCCCTGGATTTACAGACCAGAACTCTTCTAGATGCAATTAATATTTTCAAGACACACACATAGATGGCACTGGCAATAAGATAAATTAACTACTTAGATTACTTTCTGTAAGCCTTAAGTTATCAGCCAATAGAAAGCTCTGGGAACTTCAGGGTACATCTTAGTGATTAGACTTTGGATCAGCTATTAAATTGTCATTATGTGATTCGTTCCTTTAGGGCCTGTTTTGAACCACATTAGCTTTTGCTTATTGCATTTTAAAAACAGATCAAAAATATTGTATGAAAAAAATAAAGTGCTATGAAAAAACAATTGGAAAAGCTACTGCAAGGAACCCAGGGTAACTAGTGCCAGATTTCAAATGAGCGTCTTTAGCAAGCCTGGGCTGGGAGGGGACAGCATGGCAGGTAGCAAAGCCATTTCCCCCTCCAGCTTTCAAATGAGCAATAAACTAAAAGCTGTTCACTTCACTCTCTCACTTAACATAGCCACAGCTAAAGCAATGATTTCTTTGCTCAGATGAAGTGCCCCTTAAGCATGCCCTAGATTTGCAGTGAATTCAGTGATTTTAGCTATACAATTTCTACTGACTTCAATGGAAAAATGCATGACAAAAAGACCAACCAATTTTATATAGAACTTCTTGAAACAATCACTACACTCATAAGTCAGGTTTTCCAAACCCTAAGGCATATTTTTGTCCAGTTAACATCACCAGCAAATTACACCACGTGACATTTTAAGAACACGCTTATAAAGAATTAGAGTAACTGTACTCGCACTACAATAAAATACACCCATTTAGATGATTAAATAAGATGGAATCCTTCTATTGACTAACCAATTCGTTTGCTCAATTCATTAGATAATATTAGACCTGGAACAAAATTAGCATCCCTTTTTGTATTTAATTACATAGAAATCTACAATAAAAATGAAGTATATGTAACATGGCAGATGTTTCTTGCCTAGATCCCAAGAAAGCAGCTTTCAAATCCAGCTAGAACAGCTAACACCATATTGATGAAATGCTGCTTTATTAGTTTCTTGATCTGTCTTATGCTTTTTCAGAAAAAAAGGGGCCATGATTCCTAAAGCAAAAATAATCATTTTAAATATTGGAAAATGGGGGGGAAAAAGAGGGTTTTGGTTTGTTTGGGTTTTTAAGTAACACGTACAGGCAAAATGTTTGAAACAAATAACACCATTGGGTTGGTACTGTTTGGCTAAAATTGCCAAGGACTTATTTAAGCAGCACCAGTGAAGTTAATCAAACCACAGGCATGAGTGAGGGCAGGATAATCAGTCAGCTGAATCAGTCAGCCTTTGTAATAACTTTTTGCATTTTTGCATAAGGTCGAATACTATGTTAGAATATTTGATATTGAAGAAACAGTCCCATTAAATCCTGAGTTTATTTCTAAAGCTATTGTATCAATGGAAGACAGTTGCTAGCAAGCCTTTGTTCACCGTTGAAGCGTTAAGAAATATCTTACATTTCTCATAAGTTGCTTATCTCTACAAAGTTTCCCACGAGAAATGGAAATACTTTAAGACAGTGAGCAAAGCTAACTAGAGATGAAAAATATATTTTTCTGAAGTACTACACATACTTATGCATCCAATATTATTTTGACTAGCTTTTAATAAGAGTTAGATTAAAAATGACTACAGAGGATACCAGTGGGAAATGAAACAATTGTCAAACTAAGGTACCTCCTGTCTGCAGTTTAACACCCCAGTCCTGCTGCTGTCATCACTTTTTGAATTTGTGATGGTAAGAACTCCTAAGCTGAGGTGTATATGAAGGAAGCAACAGGAATGCTTCTGTCATCTGTTAGAAAACAGCCACTAACACAGAAAATGGATAACTAATGAAAGGGAAGCCTATGGATTCACCAAGCAAGAGGGTTTAAGGTGGTTTTTAAAATGCACATGTACACATAAATAGACACTATATATTACACATACTAATCACAAACACATGAACAACTACCTGCATGTAGCTTTATTTTAAAATCTTCTTTATGTGGTAATCCCTTTGCTGTGACCCTGACATGACAGTCTAGCAACAGATCTTTGTTTGGAGTGCAAAAATAGATATTATTATAATAGATAGATTAGATATTATTAGATAGATCTTAAATAGATAGATATTATTAGAAATGCACAGATCTCCAAACCTCATCATTCCATAGCAAGAAGACAGCAAGAAAGGACTGCTAGACATCTCCTTCTGTAACAGATCAGTGAGCTGTCTCATTTGAGTAACTACATTTTAAGTGGTTTTGGAACCTTCGGTATTGGCAGCACCCCAGATCTCTCAGGGATCTTGACAGGCAGCACTCTGTTCCTCAGAAGCTGCAGGACCGCAGCTGAAGTCCTCGGTAATAAAAGCAGATTCCAAGGAAAACAGCGGGGGGACACTGGGTGTTGGAGGCCACATCTCTCCTTGAACTGAGAAGTGAGGAGTATTACTTTCATCTCACATCTGCTATCAAGCTCAAAACACTACGAAAGCCTTAGAGGCACTGGTCTTAGAAATAACAGCAGTGCAAGTTTTCACAAGACGCTGAGGCACATGTTCTCTGCCAGAGCCAAAAAGATGGGTAGAACTCTGCAAGTGTACTTTTCTCAGCACATCAGCAGAAGATAGATGTCTCACTGTAGCAAAATGCCACTGAATTAGAGCAGATCCAAACCTATTCAGTCTTGTCTCTGGATGCTCAACCTATCTGGATGAATGAATTACATCTTCTTTGGAAGAACCTTTAAGCAAAAGGGTTCTGGCTTCCCAGGTTTTCCTATGATGGGTAGCCTGGGTCTCTCTAAATTTCCACCTCAGTCTGTAATCATACTATAAGCTCAGTTTCAGCCTACAAATAGGACTTGATGCTTCTTCCTAGAGAGCTGTGAAGCTAAAGAAGTCTCTTCCTAAAGGGATCAACAACTCAAGTGAAAATAAAAGGGAGCCCAAGAGCTCACCCTTCACCTGTATTAATAGTCAGTCATTGTGAGTCTGCTTCATGCAGAAGACTGAATGCAAATGAGCCTAAATCCTGAAAAAACACTGAGAAACTCCAAATTAATTTTTGCACATTTTCAGCTACACAAATTGTTCATTTTTGCACATTTCCTAACGAGAACAAGGGAGACCTGTGGCTGCACTCAGTAACCACAGTGTAGCCTGTTGGTTAAACACAGCCTGACGCTTGCAACACAAACTCAGGACACAGTGTAGCAGTGGCACTGTCCCGAAGGGTTCAGTTGTTGCATCCAGTGTTCTCCATCAGAGTTTAAATGTTACAAAAGCACATCCTATCTTCAGAGTGAATATTAGAAGGGTAAAGATGCTGCTTTAAAACAGCCAACTTGCCAATTCAGGAAGAAGGGAGCCAAAACACCAAGTCAAAGAAAAGTGAAGAGGAAGAAAAGGAAATGCAGTTCCTTGAGTCATCCCTTCCTAAAGGGAAGGGTGCTCAAGCAACCATTGAAAAAAGTGTTTTGTTTCTTTGAGGTTTAATTTGGTTTGTTATTTGGTTATATTTGGGATGGGGTTTTTTTGTTTATTTTTTTTTAAATCAATGCAGGACTTATCAGAGTCACACTTTGACTTAAACTGCTGGTTCTTTCTTCCTTAATCACTGGCTCAGTTTAGAGGCTCTGAAAACTAACAAAACCAACTACTTAGATCGCAGATTACACAAGATATAAAAGAAATGCCTTAAAACAGATCTGCTGGCAGCACAAGCAGTGAGTGGAAGCTGATGAAAGCTGGTTTATCCCTTCTAGGAAGAGGGAAGGAACTGGCCAGGGATAAGGCGCATTGGCAAGACTGCCCAGCAAAGATAAGGCTGTGCTCCGTTCTCCAGAGCAAGCACAAACACACCAAACCAAAGAAACAAGCCAGTGCACTTCTAGGACACATTATCTGCCCTCTGTCTCACATGACTCAAGTCAGCTGGAAAAGTAATTTCCAAAGAAATTTAACATTAAAGCTTTAACTCCAATTCCTTCAGAAATTTCACAGGGATGCAATCGATTCGAGATACATGAACTTAGGACAAAGTGTCTGCTCAGTTTGCAACTTGCCATGGCCTCCCAGTGCTTGTGGCTTTTCAGTAACATTCCATTTTTTATTGTCACAGCGTCAGAGTTCCTGCTCCCATGAGCATTATGAAAACCTAGCAGGTATCACCTAGTCATTGCAACACACGCCACACAGGCATATGCAGCAACTTTTAAAATACTGTGTAATTAAAATGACAACTTAAAAATGCTCACAAATAATGCTCAGATTAACTTCTAAGAAAAATTCCAGAGTTTCCAACTGGATAGTTTTAAACACACACACCCCCCCACCCCCCGCAATGTTACATTGACTCCTTTTCTTCCTTTAAAAGGCATCAGACAGTTCTCTGGNACACTGCTGGCTCATGTTCAGGCGGGTATCGATCACACACACACACACCCCCCCCCTTCCTGTAAAAGGCATCAGACAGTTCTCTGAACTGTCTTTAGACCTCTGCTTGTGGAGGAAAGCCTGAAACTACAGACTTTATTATGTGTAAACAAAACCCAAATTTCAGTTAAGAACCCAAATCTGGTACCTGAGTATTTCAGGATAAGAATATTTTCGCTTCAAAAGAAAGCATCCAATACCGTACTATTTTCTAGGTGATCCTGCTGTGTCAGGGGGATTGGACTAGATGATCTTTCGAGGTCCCTTCCAATCCGCAATGATTCTATGATTCTACTTGTTACAAAAAACAGCCTCCATCTGGCTATGCCTCAGCCACAATAAGTACAATATTACCTTAGCCACCAAAAACTGTATTGAAGCAATTTACTCTCCCATAATTAAAACAATTTCATTGCTTCCAGACCACAAAACAATACAATTCAACTGTTTATTTGACAGATTTTTTTTATCATTTTGAAAGCTCCTTGAGAACAGACTTCATTTATGGTTTAGCAGTGGTCAATAGAAAACAGTGCCCTTAACAATTACATTACATTATAGTATGAAATTATGTTACAGTTTAAAATCAGGATTTAAGGTGCTGTTGAAGAAACTCTGACATCCTTTTCTTGTCTGCCTACTTTCAACAGCTTGTTGAAGCTCAGAGACTGGACCAGTTCTATTCAGCTAAGATTAATATTGCTTAAAAGGGAATTTGATTAAGAATGAGGACAGTCATACGACTGAGACTAAGACCACCTTTGGTGAATACTTTTTCTCCTCTTGATTTTTCCTATCTGTAAACCTTAGACTTAAATAGAAGATACTGACAACAGTCAAAGCGTCTCAATGCTAAAAATATATTATTTGTTTTGAAGTATAAAGCCACAGATATTGCAGATAACAGAGGTCAAAATGCATTTTCAATACATAAATGGCATATGCAACCACTTATACATGCATGAATATATGAACACTTCAATCAGTGTTAGCAGCAAGCACAGTGCAAGGTTGAGGTCATTGTAGAGGAAGGTCAAAGCCTTTAACATTTTGAAACAGCTTCCGCTCATTCCTAGCAGAGACCACGCTTTGTGCCTACCAGTCAAATTCAACCTCTTCCTCCTGCAAAGAGCATTTCTTCTCTGTGACTGCTTTCTTAATTGGAAATGTGCAATATTTTGCAGAAGTTGGCAAAATAAAACTGGCTTTCTGACCTCTTTTAATGGGTAGAATGGAGTCTTCTGAAAATAATGCTTTGTTTACAATGACACTAAACACTGCAAGAAAAGGCAGATAAATGCAGTAAGATATATAAACTCTGCCACATAAAAAACCCATCTAATTAAAAAGTAAGCCAATTAAAATAGACACTTAACTATTCTACTGAAGTAAACTAGAAAGGATGTCAAAATCTGTTTTTACTTAAACAGATACAGGGAGAAAAAAACATTATAAATAACCATAAGTTTTTCAGCTATGTGCCTCCTTTACATTATATATATATTTTCTTAATGAAGACAGGAAAACAGACTGGAGTATTAACCCAAAACAAACACTACAGTGCTGAAAATTATCATCCACCAGACACAGAATTCTGCTGCCCTCGCTGTACACAAACAACCACAAATCTTGATTCAGGAGGCAAAAAACTGTACTTTTGACACAGACCAAAGCTTTGCTCTACATGAAATCTGATAAATCACAGTTTGGTTTTAAGCTCCGCTGGTACCCACCCATATCAACCTAAACCACTAAAACAGTATTTAGCTGTATAGCAAGATCTAGTGAGTCCACTGAGACTTTCACAGTACTGAATGATAGTATAGGCAACATATTTATACTATCAAGTCCTGCCAATTATATTTTGAGCCTTTATATATTCACTCACTCAAAACCCACATCTGAGTGTACACAATGCATCTTTACCACTAAATCAGATGAAAAAGGAGATTTCATTTAACAGAGACTGTACACAAAAAATTCTGATGATCATGTCATAAAAAGCAGAGCAAAAGGGCACCAAAATTTTAAACCTAAAATCCTTTACACTTACTCTTTAAGGTCACCTTCACAGAAATAGCACAGGGGACTCAAGTCAATCCATATTATTTTTCTGTTAAGATTCTGAATTGATTCCATAATCATATAAAAACCAAACTCAATACACAATTAGAGCTAACTGTTGCCCTTGCCACTGAAAAGCACAAAGCAATTTGTGAAGAAAAAAAATCTCTCTTTTCTGACTTTCACTGCTTAGAAAGTTATTTTCCATAGTAACTGACATTTCTCAGCATAATTCTGAGCGCTAATCAGATTGATTTCAGCAAAATATCAAACCTTTGCTCCAGGCATTGTTCTGAAAATTAAACTTACATTGCATTCAGCTCAAAATAAATTAATTACATTTTCCTAATGAATGCTTTTCTGTATATTAAAAGTGAGCATATGTGCATTTAATACCAATGTTTTCAACTGCAATTAGCTTTGCCGTCTCAAAAATATTACAGTGGGATAACTGGTCTCTCTGATTCTAATATTCTAACAGGCAAGCAATAACCATATTTCTAACACTGTTCATTGTATAAAACTAGTATTTTACTTGATAGAGTTTGCCTGAATTAGTTTTCATATGAGCACGTATCTTCCCTGCAGATTTGGCATGGCATTTCTAGAGGACAGGTCTGGGGACAACAGCATGTATTTTGAGCTCACTACATGAGCTAGAGACGTCAAGTGGCAATATTTCAGAACGGAGAAGGTACAGCACCCCCAAATGATTTTTGGCTTTCTCTTTAGAAATCAACAGTGCTGCAAAAGAGGCCACCCCTCAATTATTTAAACAGAATTGAAGTAGTTCCTCTACCATGAAATAAACTAGGGAATCATGGCCCAGGTAAGTAAAAGTTAAACCAACATTGTTCAGAAAACAATACCAACAGGAGCTGCCAATAGAAGGATTTTGGTTGCAGTTCCCATCAATCCAAACTGCTATTGCTCTCAACATCTGGATGATCAGCTGAGGTGACTAAACTTGCAGTTTGTGTGAGCACAACAGAGTTGGAATCCAACATAGTGCAGGCAGAAAAACCTGGGCTGGGGACAGGTCCCATAGATAACTGCTGGATTCCAGAATGAGGGGGAATTACACACAAAACAGTGACCAAGCAATAGCAGGAGAAAGGAAACTACCTGCTCCAATCACAGCTGTGGCTAACGTTTAGAATGGTATATGCCCCGAGACCTTAATACCAACTTTTTCTCCTGTGAGCATTTGTGAAACAAGAGGTTTTTTGATTTAAAAAACTATAGAGGAAAGCCAAGACACATCCAGTGACATGATTCAAAACTGATAACTTGGAGTGAGAGTATACATACCTGATAGTCTATAAAGACTCTAAAGAAAAGGATTCTATTATATGGAAGTCAATTGTGCACTCAGTTATGAATAAGTATAGCTCCTGATCCCAACAATACTGTCCATCAGAATTATTTTTTATATATAAAATATATTAGAGTGACTTGGTTTTGTCAGGGGTTTTGTGTTTTATTGTGTTTTTGTTCACATGTTTTTACACACAGTAGTTCAGGATATGGATTAGAACCTGGGTTTGGAACTCTAAGTTTACATTACTGGATTAAGATTGATACCCACAATTTTATTTCAGTGTACTCTTGAACATGAATGTCTGCCAGAATACTGATGAATGGGCTTCTAAACACAACGTTATGAAATACTTATCTAAACCCCTTACAAAGAGGGGACTACTTTTCAAACATCTAAACCCTGAATGGCAGTCATGCCTCTTTGTGCAGCACTCCTCATTTGTGAATGAAAAGCAAAACTCAGGTGTTAGTACTTTCACTAGAAATTGTATTGACTTCACTTGCAGATGTCAGACACCAACTTCAACATGTGCAGGACTGAGTTACATTAGAGATTGGGAGAAGTCTGCCAGATTTACAAAAAACATTTACATATCTAAAACTACTAGCATGGGCAGAATGATATATAGTTTCAGTTACCCCAAAGACAGGGCAGATAAACATTCTCATAGTTAAAGGTAGTCCATCTTCATACTCTGAGGTAACTCTGAATGTAGATCTAAATCCCTACACTTAATTGTAGCTCAAAGCAATCTCAGTGCAGCATACCTGTTCTATATAATAGATCAATCAATAAAACCTCAAAATAGCTGTATAAAATGAGATGCACGAGTTAAAATGCAACATAGAATCTTTCCTCAAATAGCAGATTTCACTTTATCCTGCATGTGAAATTACTGAGAACGGTTCTTAAGACGCTAAGTAGGCTGAATAAAAGAATACCCCCTATAAATGCTCTATTGGTAAAATAATTAGAGTAATTACGTGTCTATCAAGATAACATTTTGTATTAAATAAGGAACAGAACACAGAAGGATGATTTGCCTCAGCTGAAAGCAGTAGTAACGTTGCCATGCTTCTGTAAGGGCACGCTGCCTTCACGTCAGCTGAGATGGTAGGAAGACAGATCTCAAAAGTCATCACACACTAAATGGATACAACACTGCCAGATATATACAGATGTGAAATTTTGTGTTTAATGGGAAGGAACACAGATAACACCGACGAAGTGAGGTGGCAGGGAAAAGACAGATAATAAAACCAATTTCAAAAACATGGTGAATGTGTTAAGTTATCGATAGCCAGAGTATGAAGCAGGTACACTGAAAGAAAACCAAAGGAACACTTCAAGACTGAAGAAAAGAGAGCCTTACTTTTAAAATGTGTTATCAATGACCTAGTAGGTTACAGAAAATGTTGATCTCCATTAATACATACAACAAACAAGAAAGCAACATTATCTTTATCTGCTAGATTAAGAGGTGGATGTCAAGAACAGGGAGCCAAATATCCAGAATCCATTTTGAGCTATTAAGAGACTAATCATCATAAGCAGCAGTTTAACAGGGCTGTTCACTTGCCCGCAAAGATCTTGCATTAAAGATAAAAGATACAAATCCAACTTTTCTGAATGTTTCAGGGGAAGACAGCTACATGAAATGGACTGAACTACCTCCTCTCTGAAAGTCTTCTATAAAAGATGTTTCCAGTTTTCTTACTCTATTATTGCACTTCAAAAAATAAAGTTAAAAAACAATAAAAAGATAAAAACCACCCCACTAACACTAGGCTATAGAATGTTACAGTCTTTCTGCATCATTCAAAATATTTTTAAAATCACATACAGGGGGAACCCCCAAAATTAGGGCAAAGCTACAACACACTGGGTGTCTGCAGTGCCCTTGGAGGAAACGGAACATAAGTATCCAACTCTTCTTGAGCAGGACTGTCACTTCTTGGGCAAAACATACAGATCTTAGTAGAGGATGACACTATTACTCAAGCTCTAGTTATTTTCTGCCCAGGGCATATAAAATCATTTTTGGTTTAATAAAGAACACAGTGAACAAAGTTCCCTCTCTTGTGGTGTATTACAATATTTCAGATAATTTTGGTTGTGGTTTAGCAAAAAACCTGAAAATAACATTTCACATAGCCTTAAAAATTCAGCAAAGGAAAACAGAATTACTACTCTCCATGTGCTATATGCTACACAATCCTATGAAGGCACAGTCTTGGAGGAGATCTGAGCCGTTGATTAGATGAGATTAAGGATAAATGAGAAGCTAAAATGAAGACATTTTGGAGGTTTTTGCTATGGGGCTTTCTTTTTGATGCTTTTGAGCTTGCTTGTTGGTTTTTTTTTTTATCAAACATACATCATACAGCTCCATTTGTACATGTTTCATTCTTACCTACCACATGAATTAATAGAACAATCTGCTTCCCTAAAAACAAATATTCAAGTATTATTTACCCATGTAAATATACTTTAAAGTAATTGCTACATGAGAGAAAGCAAATTATGGAAAAACATTATGTTCCATTATCAAACAGAAGGAAATTTACACAACCATTACTGCAGCTTTTTCAAGCAGGGATCCCCTGTTCAGTGGGGCTGTTTCAGATATTTACTGATTCAGAATGCACTCTGAAAATAATGCAAAACACATTTCTTCTGAGAAGTTACAGTGATCTACTCTGTTTAGCGGGATTCAGGTTCATCAAGTACAGCATCAAATGAAAAACATCTGTCTCAAAGACAGGGAAAAAAAATGGCTGGTTATTTTACAGAAGAAAAGATGATACTTAGTGACACTTCTGCTTGTTGTAACCATAAGCTGTAACTAAGACCGTTTGCAAGACACTCAGTAACACCTCATCTGCTCTTAGCCCATATTCAGCACTAAACACTTGATGACCCCTCCTCAGCCAAGAAGAGGCATGGGGAAAAGCAGAGGAGACCCACAGGTTGAAGTGAAAATGGATTTAATCAAAGAACCAAGGTATTACCCACTGTCAACACAGAGTACACACTATTATACTCAGCCTGCTAAACTTACAGCAGCCACAAACGTCATGGCTTGAAAGTTGCTCAAAATTTCAAGTAACTGGATGTGTGCTTTCATAAAAAAAAAAAAAGCATTTTAGCTTTAAGAGATGCTCTCTAGGGTGACCATTTTCCCAGAGGCTGGACCATGCCAGCCTATGAAAGGGAGCTAATTTCCTAGTTTAGATCTCTCGGCTCTAGGGAAATGACTCAGACACTGGCTGGGGAATCTGTCCACACACCCCACACTCCACCTTCAGGGGCTGGATGCAGCTCCCCTGGCTGCTTTTCTCTGCCACCCCCTCACAGGAGATGGGTGCAGCCATCCCCAACCCACCTTGCCCAGGGGCTGGGAAGCAGCTGCAAACAGTGTGCGGCTCTTTCTGTGGGCTGGCCATGGCCCCTGCCTTTGTTTGCAGCCATCGCAACGCAGATGCTGTTGCTCTGCCACTGAGGAACACTTACATGAGGAACTGGGAGTGAAGAAGCCTCAAAGTATGGACGCGAGGGGCTTCCCTTTCTGCTTGGCTGAACTGTTGTGCCAAAAGAAGCAGAAATGCTTAAGAGTTCTTGAACTTTCGGCAGGAAGAAAGAGATTGGGGTTTTAAAATGTATGTTCCTGCATCAAGGATTGAGTTCAGGCTCTGAAGGATCAGGCCTGTGTGACCAGTGTTTTTCCAAATAAGCTACACTGAGGAAGTCACTGGTCTGGGATGGTCAGGACAACCTTACATTGGCAGACAAAGCTACACTGTGAAGAGCTGGTCAGCCTGGGATGGCCAGGAATCTGGCATCCACAGACCAGGAAACAACTCTCACGAAGGCCTGGCAAGCCTCCAGAAGATGACTCGTGAGGACCTGGCATGTCTCCTCTCTTTTTAGCAAGATTGCTTCATTGTTGAATTTTCCTGAGAGTAGAATTGGTGCTGGACTTGCTGTCACTGAACTGCACCTATATGACCCCTACAGCTTAGTCCAGAACAACAATGAACACAGAAACAGTCCTCAGAAGCAGGATTATGAGCTACTCACCCCAGAGACAGGAAGCTAGGATGGACGAAGCAGCAGCCCCACCTATAGCAAACCTCCACCTTTATACTGAGCATGATGATTATGGTATGGGATACACCTGCAGCAAGCTCAGGGCAGCTTTACCCCTCCCAGCTAGAGCTCCTGGCTGATTTGAAACTGCTAATGGGCAACACGCCATGGCAGGCCTGGGATTCTATCCCACCAAAACCATAACACATCCCAATGTTCTAATGTATGAATAATTTTGTAGTGAATGACATGATTTAGTTTTGTAGAGTTAGGTAAATAGTTGAACTTTATGATATTAAAGGTATTTTCTAACTTAAATGATTCTTTTGATTCTATGATTTACCTTGAACATGTTAAATCATGGGCAAATGTGAATATTTAGAGTAGATCACATTCAGATCAAGGTATCACACTATTCAGAATAAAGACTGTCATATCTGCAAAACCACAGATAATCCCTAAAATACATACCCAATGTCTGTAGGTAATTCTAACGATTAAGAATGAAGATTTTTTTTTTTCCTACCTTTAATTCAGTGGTCTTAGATTTGAAAACACAACTGGTTCCAGGTGGGGGGTGAAATAGAGGTGAAGAGGGAAAATGTTCAAGAATATGATCCTAGAATTAAAACTAGACTGGGCATGACTAGGAGTTATCACACTATCACAATTAATGGAAGCACTGATTCAAGGCATAAAATACAGCATTTTGCCCTCATAAACAGGCACGTGTTTTAACATCTGTTTTATTGGAACTTGTCAGCAATGGAGATAGGGAGTGAAGTTCTGAAACTAGGTCCTCAGTGCGACAGCAGAAATAAGAAAGGAGTGAAATTGCACCAGATGATGTTCACTTTATCAGCAACCTACACTTCAAATTTGAATCTTCCTTACATAAAAGCAAAGCCTAGAAATTTTTATGTCTAATTCAGATTTTTCTCTTGTCATCTTGCAATTATCCTCCAAGCTGTCTTTATGTTTCCTAGTTCCTTGAATCGACTTTAAACAGATGTAAAGAATCAAATTGTATCTATCAGCCCCATCCTCAACTCCTTTAAGAACATCCTTTGCTCCCTCTTCCAATGAAAGTTCTGAAAACACTGAAGCATCATCCGGCAGTCAAAAGGAAATATCTGCAAAGTCATCCTTCTAAAAATAGGGTCCCTACTGCTTTTGTTCAGAGTTAGAATAGATTCAACGTTGCATTGTCTAACATCTTCCTTCTCTTTTGTTATTCATTGCTGATTTGATTCATATTGCAAGATTTTGCTCTTGATTTGTTTCATCCGATTCCTACTTTTCATAAAGGAAAATACGTTTTGTTCCATCACAGCAATGCTGAAAAACACTTCTTGCACAGTACCATGATGTGATCATTTCATTACTTTTCTTTCCATGGCAAGGTTGTATATCTTAATAACATCAATAAAGAAGTAGTAGTGCCACTATTTCAATCAGCTCTTCTCAAAAAACCAAACCCAAGTACAGTTTTCCAGGATGTGGCTAGGCTAGGATTATAATCTTCACCAGAAGCTGTAAGGAGCCACAGCCAGGAAAGCCAAACCAAACCATCCAGTGGTTACCACAGTAAATTTGTGCCCAGGACATATATATGGGGGAAGAAGAGTGTGTGAAATTTGAGACATGCCTTAAAGCCAGATCGAACTGTGGCTTAAAATTGGAGATGGGCTTAAAGATTGGCAAATAATGAAGTGAGCTTTAAGTTCCTTAGAAGTATGATTAGCAGGGACACAGAACCACAAAATGATTCAGGTTGGCAGGGACCTCAGGAAGTCATACCTTTCCACCCAAGCAATGACCTAAACCAGGCTGAGCAGGACCATGTCCAGACAGCTTCCAAGTATTTCCAAGGAGGGAGTCTCTACAACCGCTCCAAAAACCTGTGCCAGTCACCCTCACAATAACAAAGTGTTTCCTGATGTTCAAAGGAACCTTCAGGGTTACACTCTGTGCCCATTGCCTCTGGTGGCATCACTCCTAATATAACCCAGGGTACCATTTTTTGCCTTTGTGTTACAGGCATGTCACTGGTTCGTACTGAATTTGTTGTCCACAAGAACTCCAAGTTGTTTTCTGCAAAGCTGCATTCCAGCTGGGTGGGCATGCCATTCCCACGCATGGTTTAGGTAGACAGGAGACATTTGCAATGTCACAGGACGGCCTCTTCAAAATATTACTTGAGTAGTTTTCAGGCAATAACTGTGGAGTGGTGAAGAAGAGCTTCAGTTCATTCCACTTGCTTAACTTCTCAGCTGATACAGTTCAGCGAGTCCTGCTTCATTTTCATCTAATAAATAGGCTGCCTACAGGCACACAAACTTGGTAGCCCTGTCTGTGCATTCTTCACTGGGTTGTATTTGTTTCTCCTTGCTCTTGCTCCTTTTCTTCCAAGTACTTACATTGTTTGCATTACTGCATTCATGCTGCTGTGTGAGGTAATGCAAAGCTGGGAGGATTTTTCTAAACCAACAGCTGGAGAGACAAACATTACTACCATGAATAAAGATTCAGAAAGCCACATGTACCTGTAAACCCACAGACACAATGTGTAGAGAGTACAGTAGAGTTCAAGGCCGAGCACCTTTCCACTTCCCGAGAACAACTCACAGGATTTGTCATCACCAACCACGCTGCTGCTCTGTAAACTGTGGCGCGCGGGCTCCAGCACCAGCCAATACCTGATGCTAGGCAGAGAAGTGAGCACTGCCATATTGCATCTGCCTAACCTGGAGAGATTTGCTCCTAACTGCTAAGCAGAGCAGAAATGAAACATGCTGAAGTTCCTCCTGGGCTATGAAAGTCATTTTGCTTATGTTCAAAATTAGCAATATAGACACCTTCGGGTGACACTGTATTAAATGCAGTCAGTTGGAATTAGCTTCTTGCATGCAGGTGATTGGACCAATTTAGATACATGTTTGAGTAGCTACAAACAATAAAGCCACGTCTCCCAAAAACACTGCTACTGATGCAAAACCCCTCATCACCACATGAACAAGTAATGCTGAAAGGTTTGTTTCATTTTCTTCCCTACAGAAAAGAGGAAGGGGCAGGTCACAAGTACATAGGACTGCAACAAAAAACCTTCTAAAACTCTTCTTCCAAAACTCTGAAATATCCCCATGGAACAGAGTGCAGCTAACAACAATGACGATAATCATTAAGGGTAACCACATCTGGCTCTGAAAACATTTTATCACCTGTTTATTCCTGCCTCTTCCCATCCCCATCTTGCCTCTAGTCCCTCTTCTCCCCTGTTCCTCTCTATCCCAGAGAAAACTCAAAACAGATCAATTTCCACAGAAAATATCACTCTTCGCATCCTGAAATAACACTCAGGCAATGACAGGAAACAATAAGGCAAGAAGAGCCACATTTTTGTAGTGAATGGTTACAACAACTGTCTGTGACAACACGATATGAAAGTCATTTATTCAACTCAATACCAGCACAATGATTTCATCCAAACGCTTGAGAATCCTTCATACGTTACTTCTTAGGACTAAATTAAGCCACATACAACTCACATTTTTCTCAAGTTATCTCATTTGCTTCAGAGATCAATGATGGCCTTCATCCACAAGGTTCCATATTCCACAGGACAAACGCTTCAAATCTACTCATCAATATGTCACTTCCCTCACATTTTATGACCATTTCCAGTAGGATGGTGGTGAACAGGACAGGCAAGCAGGTAGTTGCGTTTCAGAAGGGCGTAGAGCAGCAGCTTGTGCAGCAGTTCCCATAGGGAGGGCACAATCCACCCCCATCACCCCCTTCTAGCCCAAGAGGCTTCTAGCTAGTGACCATGGCCCTCCCAGTCACTTAACTAGTCTCCACTTGGCTAAAAGCTGCTGTGAAGAGGAATGTGGCAACCCAAACAGAGCTCCCACACAAACATGCAGCTGTCCAGGTTCCTGGCTGCAGAGAGTGTCAGAGCCTCTCACTTGTACTGAGGGCAGCAGCAGCAACAGCAGCCGTCTGTGGTAGGAGCAGGTGAATGATCTGCTGGGCATGGTGGAGGAGGTGGAGAGGTCAAGGAGCATTAAGGCATGTCAGGGGAAGATAGATTGGTGGAGACACATCCTGTCATCTCCAAGGCAGAACTGGCATTGTCATGGGTTAATTTTGAGGGACTGATTCCCGATAAGACAGACAGCCAAGGAACCAACCACGTTCCTTCCCACAGCCATATAAACGCCTGCTTTTGTCGGTGAGGTTCCTGCTTGCCTGTTATTTCAGCAGGCTCTTCTGTCTCTCCCTGGTGGCTGTCCAGGCTAACACACATTGTGACTTCTTGCACTCAAGAATCAGTGGAACACTTGTCCCCTTCCTCCTTTCCCCTATAGCTCTTGATTTTATGACTTCTGTGTTATATTTTCTTTTTTCCTTCCCTTTATGCTTCCATGCAGCAGCTGCATGGGACCCTCACAGCAGAGGTCACTGTCTGGGGGTGGGGAAAGGTTCATTTGTTTGTGATACAAGGTCAGCTTGGCATGCACAGATGTTTGCTCTCTTTCTTTTTTTCCTAACTATCCTTATTGTTATTGGTTTTTTTCACTTTACTATAAATTTCTCTCTCTCTTTTTCATGTCTGAAGACCCTGGGGAATCTAAACCAGTGACATAAACAGAACTCTAGTGTGGCACTTAAATAAACTGGGAGAAGTAATAGAAAAAACTGGAAATGTGCACTAGGAATTATTTTTTTCCTGTCCTTACTGTGGTGGAGGGAGAGAGGTGAAATCCTCTGGTATTTGTGCCTTTTGTGTTGTCTGACATGTGTTGTTGTAGAGGCTAGAACTGGAATGTGGTGCCTGTGGCCTGCAAGGACTGTTCCATAACAGGGGAAATGAACTGCTAAAAGCCCTTGCAAAGGCTTGCTGCAGAAGCTTCCCAAGATTATGGCTAAGCTGGGCTATTTGTGCCTCTGTGATAATGTGTTCATGTCATTTTCATTTTGGTGTGAGAAGTCGTTTTGTGCCGATGCAAGTAATTTATGTAGATTTTAAATGTATTGTCTAGATTTAAATTTAGATTCCTAAAAACATTATTCAAAGAAACAAGGAATGAAGTGTTGTAATTCAGGAATTGGCAGGTTTCTTAGCCTGAGGGACTGGGAATTGCTATGGCAACTCTTGATAAGCAGCTTGGAATGTCAGTTTTCTCCAGTTTCAGCTCTGGCCAGTCACATCTCTGTGAACAAATATACTGGGGTAAGGGGAAGAACCAGTGATTTGAGTTTCCAGTGTCCTGTTTCTTGTTTCCTGTGTGTGGTGCTTCTTTGGTCAGAGATCAAGCATGGAGTCACTGGACTGGGATGCCACTAGCAGCCATCTTTCATCTTGGAGCAAGGTGATGGAAAAGAGTGGGAGTTTGGAACCTCTGGTTAGCAGAGACCTTTGCCTGCAAGTCCACGGTGCGGTGAAATTGAGGAAGAGTCTTGTCTGCAGGTTATGTAGGGTGGCATACTCAGACAACACAGAGTAAGGAAAGTATTCTTAAAGAAACTGCAGGCAATGAGCAGAGGATGCATGGACAGAACTACGGGCACCACGTTTTCACAAGGACAAGAACTGCTAGAGGTTTCCTCTCCCTGAGGGAAGGGAGGCAGCAGAGCTCAGCCCAGTTATGTATGCATTATTAAGGTCTTTGTGTGTTATGTTGGGGAGTTTATGTTGTGTGAATTAAATATGCCTTGTTTTTCCACAAATTGAGACAGTCTTTGTTTTTGCCTGTGACTTTATAACTGGTTTTGAACATTTGTTTTGGTTTTTTTGGCCATTAGCACATTAAATTTAGTTAATATAGTTAATCTCATCCCAGACCTGACGAAATGATCAGCCAGTGATCTGGACAAAGACTGAGTTTGAAACCAGAAAGAAACAATATTTACAAACTCTCATGTCACTCCTGCTCAACATTTCCTGTTACAATTAGCCTTTCACCACACACAAGTCAGGGGTATTTCAATTTTCCAACAAAGATCTTTAGACTCAAGAAAACAAAATTCAAAGGTCTCCTAATTCAAATAGCTGACTTATTTTTCTGAAAATGCCACCAGAAAACACTACTCACAAGAAAAAGCCTGAGAATGATACTAACTGAGGGCAGTGTTGCTCACCATGACTTTCTGCAGCAAGGTAATGGTAGATAGTGTGTCCAGACAAAGAGGGTTTAATATTTAGCACTAGTGGTTTTGTTCTCATCACTACTAACATTTTCTTAGTTGTCAAACTACTGCCTACGTATTTCATTATGTGTCTCTGAAAAGCCTTTTATTTTTTGGTGCATTAGTCACGTAGTAAACACAGATTGTCCAACTCTTTCAGATGGTTGTGAATCAACAGAGAGCTTGATATCCAGTAAATTACAGAAAAAAACCTGCTGTTTCCATGTTGGCACTTCTCTCTTCCAATCTCTACTACCTGTTTTGTTTACAATAGCTCTCATTTGTAAATGATTTTTTTCACTAAATGTGCCACTAAGCAATAATAAGTTTATTCCCTGGACACAGAAAAACTGACGAAGTTGCCAGGAGTGTCTCACTCATCCTTTCCAATATGGGGAAAACTGAAAAGTCCTTAGCAAAGTCACAACTTTTTCAATAGTCTGGAACGTCTTTCAAGTTAGGCCATAAGTGCGGCTGTTTTAAATGGAGAAGTTAAGAAGTTTCATATTCAGTGCACCTAGTAAAATATTAATTACTTGTAAAAAATAAGCAAAATTAATTTGGAAAATACAATGCAATAAAAGCTAATCCTCACACCTTCACAGATGTGAAGATTTCTTTAGAGAAATGATAGACTACGTATTCTTCACTTAGATATACTACTGAGTAGCTAAAGCAAACACAGGAAACCTTAATGGTCTTTCCAGGTTCATATCCACTCAACTTCATTTGAACATGTACAGGACTAAAAACTCAGTAGAACAGACTAACCTATAAATGTCTATCTGTGTTTGCAATAATTTATTGGTGGGTGATAAAAATCACAGAACCACTGAATATCCTGAGCTGGAAGATACCCATATGGATGTAAGTCCAACACCCCGTTCCTCACAGGGCTGCCTAAAACTAAACCATATAACTAAGAGTGTATCCGGATGCTCCTTGAGGTCTGAGAGGGCTTGGTGCTATGACCACCCTCCTGTGGAGCCTCTTCCAGTAACTGACCACTTTCTCAGTGCACAGCATTTTCCTACCACAGCACAGCTCAGATGTTATAAACAGATATGAGTAGACAAATTCTTACTTCTGTATAAAATCCACAAGCCTGATCAAAAGCTCAACCCTACACAGTCTTTTGTCATCTAGTAGAAGAGTTCAGACTTATGTCTGGAGCTTATAACATACCATGACTGCTGTACAAACAATGAAAAACTCCCAAACAACGATCTCAATAACTGTGGCAGGGTGCAGAGAGTCAAACCACCTCCAGCAAGCCTTACAGGCTTGACTCCAGTACCTGGGTTTCATTAAGCTGCTGCAGCCAGGTGACCCATTCACAGTCTCATCCCTCTTTTACAAAGCAAACCTGCACCAGTTTCTGTGGGATAATCTATTTACACATCAAGAACATCGCACAGATGAGACAGCATTACAGGTTGCAGCGAAGTATGGTTCATCATGGTATTTTTCCAAGAAAAATGTAGAAGAACAAAATCCAGTAAAAAAATCCCACACTGCATTTCTTAACCTAAGCTGAAGACAGACAAAAAGAACACTTACACTTGTATAAAAAGAGGATGAGAAGGAAAACATTTTTAATATATCAATTTATACAGATCAATTATTTTACCCAGCCACATACTTAAGAGTGCATCAACACCTACACAGCTTTCCACAAGCTTATTTACTTACTGGTTGCATACCTAGTCATCTTAGTTTCTTTGTATATAAGGACAAAGTATAGTGACAGAGATTCCGAAAGGATGGTCCCCATCCTAACTGCTCCTGCCATGAGAACAGATGAGTGTGCCATACTTGAGCAGCTCTGCAATCGTGCAGCTATCAAGGAACTGTCACTGCCACAGAAGCAGCAGCAGCTGCAAGGTCACCTAAATTGAGCCAACAACTGAAGAGGTCTGTGGTACGGGTGAGTAACAAAACAACACTGTCGTTTCCATACTGTTCCTCATCACCCTTTTGAAGTTCTCAGCCTTGCAGGCCCTCACACTCAGGGTGGTCACTGTCAGCCTTACCCCACTCCCATCAGGCTGCACAGGTAACCAAGGGGCACATGTTTAGTGTGCAGGGTTCAGCACCCGTCCACAAGCAGCTTCTCAAACAAGTGCTACTCAGTATTGCTGCCTAGTTTAAAGTGGTAATCTTGACCTCTGCCTTTTAACTCTGAGCTCCTGCCCTGTTTCATTCCTTTTGCACGTTTCTCGTTATAGAAGAATTTATAATTTTCCATGTCAGTGTTCAAAAGCTCCTTCAAAATCTAATTTAGGATTAAATACTCCTTCTGTCAAACGTTATATAACTTTTCCTATTTAAAGGCAGTATCAGTGCCAAGTAATTTATGATTTCAGATTATCAACACTTTAAAATAATGTCTTCATCATTAAATTCTACACTTATAAGCTTTCTTCATATCCTCATTAAACTTGCTACAGATAACTTGGGAGTTCTTCTCTGGGGGGCAGCGGAAGAGAATCCGTTTTCCTCGTGTTTCCTCATGCACTGTCTTACATAACTTTTTAGAGGTGGTCCCCACATGGCACCAAAACATGTGAAATTTGGCTGGAGGGGCTGACAACAGTGCTGCTCTTTATGGAACAGAGTCCAGCAGTCAAATTTAAACAGGGAGAAGATAAATATTTTTATTATTCTTTTTAGCTAAACAAAACTCAGGTTATTCAGGTCTTGTCTCCATGAAAGCATGCATGGTCATTGCTCTGGCATCAGCTTCGACTGACCTCAATTTCTTTACATCAAACCAAATCCTGCTTCACTAAATTCCTGTTTTCAGTCTAGAGTAGACTTGCTAGCAATGTCCCACTGCTACACTCCCATCACAAAGATTCTTCAGTTTAGACATATTCTTAGGAGTCTTTTTTGGCTCAAAAGTTACAACGTGAGCCCTAGAAAGAGATGTTGACTGTAACATTCAAGCCCCTTAGAAACTCTATATTAGAAAGAAAGGTATTTTGAGACCTCACCTGGAGTATTGCAGTCAGTTCTGGAGTCCCCAACACAAGAAAGATGTGGACCTGTTGGAGCATGTCTAGACAGCACAAAACTGCTCAGAGGGCTGGAGCATCTCTCTTATGGCTGAAAGAGTTTGGGTTGTTCAGCCTAGAGAGGAGAAGATTTTGGGGGAACCTTCTAGTGACCTTCCAATCCCTGAGAGGGGTGTCTCAGAAGGGTGGGGCAAACTGTTCACAATGGCAGGGAACAATAAGATGAAGGAGTCATAGTTTTAAGCTGGAAAGGGGTAGATTTAGGCCCCCTACCATGGGCAGCTACATCTCTCAACTAGACTTGGTTGCTGAAGGCCTCAACCAGCCTGGCTTTGAACAGCTCCAGGGAGGGGGCAGCCACAACCTCTTAGAGCAATCTATTCTGCAGTCTTTTCACCCTTTGTACTGAAGAACTCTTCTTAAGATGTAGGCTAAATCTGCTTTTCCTCAGTTTGAAACTATTTACCCTTGTTCTATCGCCAGATACCCTTGTGAAAAGTCCCTCTCCAGCCTTCCTGTAGGTTGCTTTTGTGTATTGGAAGGCATCAATATAAGGTCCCTCTGAAGTCTTCTGTTCCCTAGGCTGAACAACCCTGGCTCTCTCAGCCTATCCCATAGGAGAGGAACTCCAGCTCTATGATCACACTTGTGGCCTTCTCTGGACTCACTCCAACAGTTCTATGTCCTTCTTGTGTTGAGGACACCAGAACTGGATGAAATCTTTGACATGGGGTCTCATGAGAGCAGAGTAAAGGGGGAGAATCATCTCTCTTGATCTGTTGGCCACACTTCTCTTGGTGCATCCTAGGACATGGCTGGCTTTCTGGGCTGCCGGAGTGCACTGCCAGGTCAGCCTGTGCTTCACAGCAGTCAACACCCCCTAGCCTTTGTCACAGAATCACACAACATTAGGGATTGGAAGGGACCTCAAAAGATCATCTACTCCCATTCCCCTGCCAGAGCAGGACCACCTAGATCAAGTCTCACAGTAACATGTCCAGACAGGCTTTAAATGTCTTCAGAGAAGACTCCACAACCCCCCTGGGCAGGCTGTTGCAGTGCTCCGATATCTTCAGGGCTAGTCCCAACCCACTCCACACTCAGCTTGTAATTGTGCCTGGGATTGACCTGATTCTTGGCAAAGCAAAGGAAAATGGACTTGATTTTGTCTGTGGGCTACATCAGGCCATTTTTACATACGTTGGGGTGGGGAGCAGTTATAAAGAACTTTGACAAATTAAGACCTTGAGGTTTTAAATTTTGAGATCTAAAGACTATGTAAGACTTCCCACTCTGTCTATTTGGCTTTTCTAAACACATTTTTCTAAACAGAAAAATCTGTTGAGTGCTAATTAGTTAAGGTAATTATTCCACCTGCACACAGAAATGCAAACACTCCTTAGGTAAGTAACTTGGCACACAAATTTAAAGCTATGAATTTACAAATTTACTGTGGTTAAATGGTGAACCAATTAAATAAAGACCCTATATCGTCCTTTCAAAGAGTCCTTTTCCAAGTCAGAATGATCAAGTCATCGAAGATGGGAGCTAATCAGGTCCAACACCTTAGTAATTCTCAAGTTACTTTTGAAGGAGAAAGTCCAGCTGTTTTCTTGGTCAAAAAATAGGTCAGGACTCTATGGACCATAAATGTCTGCTGTAACATTTCAGCTACTTACACTTCAACAACGGTAAAGGGAAAAGCTGCACAGGAAAAGACACCAGGTACTGGTTGTCAAACATGTTGCCTAGTTCAAACAAATATCTGAAACAAGCCAAACTCCAGGCAGAGATTCCTGTATTCAAGCTTCAACCGCATATAAATCTTTCTAACACATAGAATATGCAGCCTGGGCTTGCATTGGTCACTCATGACTAACAACTCCACAGCTGCTACAACACGTGCCTGGAGCACCACTGTGTCAGACAAGGAAGCCTCAGGAGACCCTTCTGTTGACTGGTGCAGTGAACTGGTTCTCTAGCTGTTATCAACATACACTTCAGTGATTTACTTGTCTACTTTCTGACTGTGATGTCAGCAGATGGTGTCCCATCTAGCAGACACTAAACTACCACTGAAAGCCATGACATTGCTGTGCTCCCCAAGTGACACTTCAATAGAAGAAACAGCTCGTTATGAACAAAATGCTGCATTTCCTTGAGAAATGTCACATCAACTACGATGTGAATTGAGAGTAAGTTCCAAAAGCACTTGTAAAGGCCACTCAGATTAAAAATGACAACATCAATTTATAGGTCTGAAGCCTGGAAAAAGTAGTCTGACCACTGTTTGTAAACCCAGGAGCCCTCTAGATGGGCCCAGAGCTTACAGCTGTGGAAAATAACTCAACATGGACACTTACTTGGAAACTCTGAAATCAAGAAAGAAGTTAGTTTGGCACAGAGGACAGAGGAACAGCAATGGCAGTACAACCACCTCACTACACAAGAATTAGAGATGACACAACACTGAGTACTGCTTACGTTAAACAACCAGAGCTCTCAGGGCATCAGGCAGGGCTGCAGTGAGGATGACACCTCTCAATGGGTCATTTTCACAGGCTTGTTGAAAGGGAGGGTCTAAGTGTTTTCAACTGGGCCCTTTCCAAATGAAATCTGAAAACAGAGTACAGCTAATACAGTCTGGCTTTTCAAAGACAGCTTGTATAAAAGTTATCAAGAAAAACTGTTTTGGGTATTTCACTGAGATATGATGACTAGAAGAAGACAACTAGTATGGGGGGGAGGAAACCAGTCTACTAAGAGTAGACTTTATTTAAGACATATTTGATTAAGGATACTGACTTATTTTTGTATTTCAGCTACGGAACTGTGACGGGGAACAGAAAGGTTTGACAGGGTTTTCACAAGGCTTGTAAATTTCTTATAAGAAGATTATTCTAAATGTTTAGTGCTATAAAGTGCTGAATCAATTCTGCTACAGAAGGTTACACTGATAGATATTCTGTTAATGCCTGAACTATGCTTAGATAGGGAAATAACACACATCCAGATTTGGGTCTACTTCATTAAAAAAGAATTCTGAATTGAGTTCTTCATACATTTATCTCAAAGAAGAAATCTTAGTCAATATTAAGTCCAAGCACCAAGGGACCTGCAAGAACATCCCTCTATAGCATTTGTACACAACTGCAATTAAAGACTTATTTAAACAAAAGAACTTATTAATAGGTTGTTACTCTCTATAAAATCTATTTCAGTTGGGCTGCCCCGATTAAGTCACAATTTATACGACTGGAAAGTGGCCAAAATGGGAAATCAGTATAACTCCTGAACAACATAGAATTTCTAATGTTTTTATAAACAGCAGTTCAGAAATAGATTACAAAGCCATCTAATGAAAATCAATGGTGTTTTAAAATTAAAGGCTTAAAGCACAATCAAAGACTTAAAATGCTAAAAAAAAGCAAAGTGTGCTTGAAAGTTTGATTTTCTGTTGTGTGCCCAAATTGGCCCAGTAGGTTGACAGGCTTAAAAATGACTTTTTGAGGAGCTGCTACCTGGCCTAGGTTAATAAATGAACTCCATAAACTTAACGAGAAGTGCCAAGTAACTGCTTCTGATAAGACTTTCCATCACTGATTTGAAGTCTCATTTTCTTTGCACCTACCCTCAACATCCTCTCCCCAAGCCCCTCCTCTCCTCAGTTTGCACAGTGCTTATGCCATGCCCTGTTGTGACCCTCTTCCTTGCAGCCACAGCTCCAGCGTCATGGGCAGCTTTACAACTCTGGGGCTTTAATCAGGGAATGCTTCAAATGCCCATGGGGCTGCTTGAACTGTAACTGCAAGTATTGACAAGGACAAGGAGAGGGGGTCAGAAGGGTGACTCCCTATAGCTGGACAATGACTCTGCTGTGACCTCTTTTCTACAGCTTAATAGGAGCTTCCTTTGCTACAGCTTAATGCTCACTCTGCCATGATGCTCTTCAATCATACTGTGATAAAGGTCTACGTGATACAAGCAGTCCTTGTTCAATTGCATAGCAAAGAGGAGATCAACAGACTGCAAATGCATAAAACCATTCACAGACAGACCCAAGAGCAGGAAGAAATCTTCTCTCTCCCACAAAGAGCATCACACACTCCCAGAGAACAGCCAAGGATGCTGGCACTGCCCTGTCCCACTGTCTTCAAGGAAGACTAATGTCCCAGAACTCAGGCCCTCGGGAATGCTTAATGACTTAGGATGTCACAAAAGGGACTGACACAAGGACATTTATGAGCAACTTCAAGCATGCTGTTAATGATTTTTTTTTTTGAGTCCAGGATAATCTGATCTTCTTGGTCCAACTAAAATGCCACTTCTCAATCAGACTGCCACAAGAAATGCTTGGCTTTGCAGCTAAGCTGTGCTTCTTTGTGTCATACTGTTCTGCATCATAGTAAATCAGTAATGTTAGTGTATGGGCCCAACATATATGTAGGTTTTAATCTCTACTAAATTTTCCACCTGCAGAAACAATTAACATTTTTCATCTCCATATCACAGTTTCAGTTCATATGAATTCAAACTTACTCTTCTGTGCATGAACTAATGATTTCCTCTTATTCTTACTTATTCAACATATTAAAGTGTTAATTTATACACAATGCATGTCTGCATTACCAACCAATACCATTAAAGTCAGTTGAAAGCACTTCAGCTTATTCAACCTGATCGAGTGCACGCATGTAAAACCACTCAGGTCTTCACTACAAATGGAAAACAAGAGTGACAAATATTAATATTCTAGGTCTTGTTTCATCTACTGAATACTAGTCCATAAAATACAACTAAAGAGAGGTACTAGTAGCACCCCAAACATGGAGTCCCTTGTTAAGGAATCACAGAAATAATCTAACTTCTATGTGTTTTAAACCATCAGAGGACAGTCTCCACACACTTTTCCAGTTCTTACTATTTATTACTGGTGATGTGTCTATCACTTTCACTCCCTGTGACAGAAGACCCACACCAAAACCAGAGTTCTCCCAAACTCATGAAAAAGACAGATGCTAACAGAAAAGCCTGTACATGACTTGGTCTAGGTGATCCTGCTGTGGCAGGGGGATTGGACTAGATGATCTTTTGAGGTCCCTTCCAATCCATAACGATTCTGTGATTCCATGGAATGTATGCGTGAAGACACGGTGTCTTCAGATAGAACCCTTCATTTTTCACCACATAGGAAGTAAATGCATCTGTGTAAAACTTTGTAGCTCATGCTCCACATAATACAGACTGAAATGCAAAGCTCTGCAATTTCCATGTTTCATATGTTTTCAGAATAGTTAAATGTAGAGATCAACCTACAGTTACTTGGTCCTGATGTGACTCCATGCACAAATCTAACATTTACAGAAATTATTCTAAAGCCAAACATTTACCCCTTTAGCTCTCCATTTCTTCTCCCTACCATATGCTGACTCTTTTTGCTCACCTCAGGCTCATACTGCCGGCCAGGAAAAATGCACCAACCACCACTCCAAAATGCTCTGTCTCATAAAAACCTCTCACACAAGCTCTATAAACACATCTCTTCTGGAGAAGAATATTTTCCAGAATGAAGGAACACAGAAGAAGGGTATGATCCTACTGCACCAGTTTGAACAACATGGAACTATCATGCATGTTTGCATATTTTCAAAAATATAACTTGCCACAGCTTCATGAAAAAGCAAAACATTCAGGAAGTTCAATTTTATTGCACTATAACATTTGACATTTATAGTTTGGTTTGCTGGGCTTGTTTCTTGTTTTTTTTCCTTCGTGTCTCCTTACTAGCAATACCACTCCCATTTACCCAACAGGTTACTATATTGTGGAAATTTCTCATAAATGTTCAACCTGACAGTTTTGCAGCACTACTTTTTCTCTACAGTTCATGGAGAAAACACTTTCTTTTACTATTTAATATTTATTAGAGTAGCACTAGGGAAATACTAATTCTATATTCACATTGCAGCTGTGAAATTTGAGTGCTTCCATTCCTTCACAGACAAATGCTCTGTTTTCCAGGTGGAGCAAACACTTTGAATTGTTTTACTAAGGGGCATTACTAGAATAAATGGTTCCATAACAGCTTTAAAAGAAGAAAAACAACACTTCCACAGTCACTGTGTGGCTTTCCTTGAATGCTGAGAAGTTTGAGTCAGCTCAATAAAACCCCAAAACCCAAAATAATAATTACTGGAGGATTCCAGAAAAGATGTGTTTCCTCAGGAATGTGTTTGCTAAGTGCTATAAAATCTTCCCCCTCTCCTTGTTGTCTCACTATCCCATCTGTCAAGCAGACAAAAAAATCCGCCACTAAACCACAGAACAATTTTTGTCAAACCATAGCAGCCACTGTAGCAGCCACTGATGAAGGAACAGTCCCATTGCCATGGATCTTTGAAGTCTAAGATCAGAGCATTCCAGCTGGTAGGAAGTCAAGGAAAGGAGCCCTGCGTGGTTAAACAGGGAGCTGCTGAGCAAACTCAAGAGGAAGAAGAAAGTCTATAGGTCATGGAAGGAGGGGATGGCCACCTGGGATGATTATAAGGCTCTAGACAGACAATATAGGGATGCAACTACGAAAGCCAATGCCTCCTTGAAATTAAGCCTTGCAAGAGAGGTCAAGGGCAACAAAAAGGCTTTTTCAAATACATTGCAGGTAAAACAAACTACAGGCAATGTAGGTCCCCTGCTGAACGAGGTGGGTGCCCTGGAGACAGAGGATACAGAGAAAGCAGAGATACTGAACACCTTCTTTGTCTCTGTCTGTACTTCTGGGTGCTGTCCTGATATCAAGCCCCAGACTGCTGAGACCACAGAGGAAGTCAAGATAAAAGAGGAGTTTCCCTGGTAGATGAAGACTGGGTTAGGGATAAGTTGAGCAAACTGGATGGACATAAATCCATGTGGCCTGATGGGATGCACCGGTGAGTTGTAAGGGAGATAGAGGAAATCATTGCTAGGCCACTGTCCATCATCTTTGGTAAGTCATGGGGATCAGGAGAGGTGTCTGGGGACTGGAGAGTAGCAAATGTCACTCCAGTCTTCAAAAAGGGTAAGAAGGAGAACCCGGGTAACTATAGAGTGGTCAGCCTCACCTCCATCCCAGGAAAGGTGATGGAACAATTTGTCCTTGATGCTGTTTCTAGGCTCAGCAAGACAAGAGGGTCATTAGGGTCAGTCAGCATGGCTTCACCAGGTGGATAGATGATGGCAAAGCAGGGGATGTGGTCTATCTTGACTTCAGCAAAGCATTTGACACAGTATCCCACAGCATCCTTGCAGCCACACTGAGGCAGTGTGGCCTAGATGATCAGGTAGTGAGGTGGATCGTGAACTGGCCACAGGATAAAAGCCAGAGAGTAGTGGTAAATGGGACATGCTCTGATTGGAGGCCTGTATTTAGTGGAGTCCCCCAAGGGTCAGTACTGGGACCAGTCCTATTCAATGTATTCATTACTGACTTGGATGAGGGATTAGAGTGCACTGTCAGAAAGTTTGCTGACAACATAAAGCTGAAAGGAGTGGCCAAAACCCCAGCATGCTGTGCTGCCATTCAGCAGGAACTGGAAAAGCTGGAGAGCTGGGCAGGGAGAAATTTTATGAACTATAACAAAGGCAAGTGTAGAGTCTTGCATCTGGGTAAGAACAACCTCAGGTACCAGTATAGGCTGGGGACTGACTTGTTGGAGAGCAGCATAGGAGAAAGGAACCTGGAGGTCCTGGTGGACAGCAGGATGACCATGAGCCAGCAGTGTGCTCTTGTGGCCAAGAGGGCCAACAGCATCCTGGGGTGGATCAGAATGGGGGTTGTTAGAAGATCAAGAGAGGTTCTCTTTCCCCTCTGCCCTGGTGAGACCACATCTCGAGTATTGTGTCCAGTTCCAGGCCCCTCAGTTTAAGAAGGTTGCAGAACTGCTGTAAAGAGTTCAGGGAAGACCCACAAAGATGATGAAAGGAGTAAAACACCTCCCTTGGAAAGGCTGAGAGGGCTGGGTCTCTTTATCACAGATCATAGAATCATTAGGGATTGGATGGGACCTCGAAAGATCACTCCTTCTCTGGAGATGTTTAAAACCCGCCTGGATATGTTCCTGTGCAACCTGGTCTAGGTGATCCTGCTGTGGCAGGGGCATTGGACTAGATGATCCTTTGAGTTCCCTTCCAATCCCCAATATTCTGTGATATTACAGGAGAAAATCCCTCATGATGATTATCCAGGTGCTAGAAACAACTAAAAGGCAAAACTAACTGTCAACAAAGGAACAAGAATTTTGCCAATATTTAGTCAGAGAAAGCAGACAACACTGAGAAACAAATTAGGTTTGTGAAAACTAATTTCCAAAACCTTTCTTTATAGAATTATGTTAAAGTCTGGTCCTGCATGTCTTTCTCTTACCAGCATCCCCAATGATTCTTTTTAATGCCTCTGTTCCTCAAACTTGGTTTAACAAATTCCTCAAACTTGGTTTAACAAATTAGGAAATAAAGAAACAGTCAGAAAAAGCACCAAAGAGAAGCACAGGAAGAGAGGAACTCTGCAACCTACAGGCAAGCGAGGGGAACTAAAAATGCGACAATATGCATCTTCTTCCTCAATATTAGAAATGCAAATTTATGGTTCTGTATAGCTAGACCACTGCTTAATAGTGGTTAGTCCTTGAAGGATGTAAACTCTGTAACTGAACTATTGCCATCGAGGTCAAGAAGAGATACAGAAAAAAACCTAATTTCCAGTTCCTGTTAGGACAAGCTGAGGACTGTGAAGTCTTGAAGCATCATTTTAATGATGCTTCTGCAATAGCCTCTTTAAGTCACTGTTTTCACAGTCATATTTGACATCAAGGAGGAAACAGAAAAATAAACTGAAGCCCTGATATGACAGTAGCTTCCATATGAGGTCAACCATGAAGATTCTCATGTGCATGGCTCGAAGTGTCAGAAAGTTACAGAATGAGATATGACCTTGTTTATCACCACTTTTCTTTTACCAATTTATTTTTTTTCAGCTGATGGTTTATCCTAAACTGTACTTTAAGAGCAAAAAGAAGTGAAAGAGTCTGATCTAAGACGGCCATTCAACCCATGACTGTCACCATAAAAGCTTTGATGGCTCTTTTTCCAAAACACCTCTAAACATAGTCAGCAACTGGTACAGGTTCTGATGGAGTCATGCAAGAAGGACAAATTCCTGACCTCTCCTTGGGACTGGCCTATCTGCTAGGGTACAAAAATCCAGTCCACAACACTAAAGAACTTCAGAACATCTCATCTTTTCTTTGTCCTGCACAGAATCAAAGAAAAGGTTATAATCACAGATCTCTGTCAACTGGACACAACCAACTAGTGGCAGGTATCATGAACAGTAAACAAGTTTTGGGCACAAGCTGATTTTTCTCAGTCCTCTACAAACTACTTTCTGAATGCGACAAGTATTTAATGATTGCTCCCCCCACAATCTTCTCTCGTTGATACCTTTCCAGAAATCAGTGTTCAAAAATCAAACTCATGTCACAGGTATGCAAAATGAATATTTTCCTCCAGCACAACTGTGACTTCGGCTATGTTTTTAAAACACATCATGTTTCTGACAATCAGCACATCCAGAATTCTTGCACCCTCTTACTAACATCTCCCGAAGCAATTGCTTCACTGTGCCCATCCCTGGGCTCTAGAGTGGCCCTTCTGTTCTGCAGGGCTACTTTAACAGACACCAACAACACACCATATTTGCTTCAGTTAGAAGTCATCTTTCACTGCACAGTGATGCTATTTTAGGCAATTTAGATCTTCACTACAACATTATAGTGAGGATATCTTAATGGCAGATACACTCAAGTGTTCTCCATACTCGAATCTGTTACCCTACTGGCAACACCACAGAGTTTTCTACCTGTTCTGCTGTTTAGCACATGTGTGTTATATGGACTGTTTCATAAGAGCTAAGTCACTAAACACATCTTATCTGACAATAACTATCTGCCATAAACATCAGCTCCACCGCTGAGATTATATCATTACCCCCAGAATCATTTTAAAACAAGCATTTGATCATTCAACAGGAACAGACTTCACATGTGAAAGACAGCTCAGAATACTTCAGGTTTTTTCTCTAAATGGTTTCAGAGTGTTCCCACAAATTCTTATTACACTGCTTTAGGCTATTTATTAAATTTTTGCTAAATTTATTAAATTCTTATTATTTTGTGCATGTGTGAGTTAGGGTTTGGGTTTTTTTTTTTTTAATAAAAGCAAATCTAATTAACCCATATAAATAAAATAATTACCCTCCGAGTTGAATTCCATATCATTACACACGGATTTTAGGGACTTCCTATGATGATTTGGTGCACAAGCATTTGACACTAGAACAAAAAGCTGTATGTGGTATGGAAGCCTCCAATACAGAGACAGCACCCAAAGCCTTTTAACGCACTTGCTATATCATACAGTGGCATAAAGAGTGCTAAAAACAGAAATGAGTAGAGTGCTTGCCAGACAGTTATTCACAGTTAAACACAAACCTCTGGGCTTACAGCTTTGGGAAACAGCATGTTTGCACAAATACTGTTTTATTTATTTAATAAAAGCTAGTAAAATGTACCTTATAGGTTCCAACTCTTAGTTTCCCTCTAAGTGTTTTCAAGCAGAAAGCATAAATTGAACAGAGTGGAGTAACTGCATTTAGGTGCTCTTAACTATAACGAATCAAATTTCACTAGTTATGAACCCCTGTGATTCAGTAACAGACTTAATCTTCTTTCATTGATTAGATTTATCCTGTTTTAAATGGATGATTAAGCATGTAAGACCAAAACCCCGTGGAACAAAGGAGCATATCCGCTTAACTGCATCATGTCATTGGTTTCACAGTGCACATGCTCAGGCACTTCTTCCTACCTCTTCTGCTTAATATACAGTTTAACATTGCTTTTTGTCGTATCATATACTTCTCTACGACTAGAGAAGTGGTCATCATTCCTGTATTCACCACTAATGAGGCCTCATCTCAAATACTGGGTTCAGTTTTGAGCCCCTCACTGCAAGGAGGAAAGACATTGAACAGGTGCTGTAGCAAGTCCAGAGAAAGGCAACGAAGCTGGTGGAAGGCCTGGATAACAGATCTGGTGAGGAGTAGCTGAGGGAACTCTGGTTGCTTAGTCTAGAGAAAAGGAAGCTGAGGAGAGGCCTTACTGCTCTTTACAGCTATCTGTAAACGAGGGTCAGTCTCTTCTCACAAGTAGAAAGTGATAGGACAAGAGGAAATGGCACAGGTTGTGCCAGGGGAGGTTTAGATTGAACATCAGGAAAAATGTCTTCCCTGACAGAGTGGTCAGGGATAGGAATAGGCCACCCAGGGAGGAGGTGGAGCCACTGTCTCTGGAGGTGTTCAAAATATGTGTAGATCTGGTGCTTGAAAACACGTTTTAATGAGCATGATGGGGCTGTGTTGACAATTGAATTTGATGGTCTTGGAGGTTTCTTCCAGCCTTAGTGATTCTACGATTCTGTGTAAAAGACTATACTAACAATGCCTTTGAGGATAGTTCAAAACTTCTATATTTATTTTTTTTTTCAGTCAATGCCATAGCTAAAATCTCAGAATGCCTTAGATTAACTATGCGTTGGTGGTCATCTACTCCAACCTGCAGAAAGCAGTCTTGAGAAACTCCAGCTTGACAGAGAGTCCACTAACTTGCTAGGCAATCTTCCAAACATCATCATTCTCACAGTGAATGGTATTTCTCCTTAAGTCTGAGCATATTGTCTCGATTTACAGAATGACAGGAATACAGCTCAGTGAAGAGCCTAGCTCTGTTTCCATGAAACAGCAGCTTCACTGGAAACCCTAACCCTAACGCTGTTGGAAAGCTGCTGTTGGGGTCTCACCCTCTTGAAGCATCTTCTGCAGGCTGAACAACATCCATGCTCTCAGCTTCTCCTCAAAGGACACACACATTAGCCTTCAACAGTATTCCTACCCCTCCATTGAAGGTATTTTAGTCATTACACATCTGACTTGGACAGAGCTGAAAGAAGGAGGGGAGGTAGTCTCCAAACCTCAACACCATATTTTAGGTGTGCTCTGATGACTGCCAACAAAAAGGGAATACTTCCATCTGTGTGCTGTCTAACGTAGCCCAGGAGGCTGTTAGCTTTCGCGGCTGCCAGGGAACACAAAGACCGTATTTTAGCCTACTGAACTTGAAACAAGCTTGCTCATTTGTTGCCCACCTCTGATGAGAAGCTTGACACAGTTCCAGGGAGAGAGGCTGTACGTGGTTTCTTACATGTTTCTAACACTGTCCTTGACTGGACTTTCTGAGGTCTATTCTTTCTGAGTTCTATTGCAAAATCAATTGCTATTGCAAAAATGAATTAGAATTCCTCCTTCACTTTACAGTTTAACAACATTTAAGTACAGTAGGGAAACATGTAAGTAACTTACTCCTTTCTGCTTCCATAACCATGCCTGAAGCAATGGAGAATGGCTCAATGGCAAGAGAAGGGGCAGAGGGTGAGACCATAGGTATAAAAAACCCTGCCTCACAACACACTAACCCTCCTTGTTTTTCCTACAGTGATAAGAGAGTAAATTCTACTGTTCATGAGACTGAAGAAAATGAGATTGCAGAAATCTGATTCTGGCTCTGACAGGTATTTGATTGGGGAGATTATAGGCTCTAACTTGTTTGGAATAGAGACTGTACCTGAGGATTGCCTATGTTTTGGGAATACATTTGCCAGACAGACAGTAAACAGTGCAGAAGAAGGACACTTCAGCTAAATAGAATAATAATTTCACAGCAGCAATGTTTATCTCAGATTTTGTCAAAATGCAGTTGCTCACTGTAGTCTGACACATTAGCGGGTAGGTTTTTTGCTTGAACTGTTCTTGACAGTTTTTAATGTTAATTGGTCTGGGGAAGATGCCAGGCAACCTAAAACATTTGCCACAAAACAAATGTGAAGGAAATATGGTTCAGGGTGGGGAGCCTTAGAACTCACAGCTACAGAGAACACACACCATTCTCTAGAGGGAATGACAGCGAGCCAAAACAAAAAGCGATTTTAAGAAGTGGCAAGTAACAACAAACTCAGCCACGGAATTTACTTCCTGTACATTAAGCAATAAAACATTAATTTCACTACAGTAATATGCTGACTATAGACTCCAGCAAGGTCTCAGCAGTAATACAAAGCAGCTGCAGAGAGCAAGGTGTTTTCTGTACACAAATCACCATTTATGGCTAGCCAAAAGAAGGCACATGCAATGGAAACCTAGAGGAACCTAGGAGGAGTTCCTCTGAGAAAAGGCAAATTACTTACACTCACTCACAGCACTCATCTCATCTGCTTATTCCCCATGCCATGGACACAAAGACTAAAGCAGAAGAACTGAAACACAAACCATTAACTTTCAGATTGGCATCTATCAATGCCATTGTACTTTTAGATATGAAACAGATCTACAGTAACTACAGCAACAGTGTGGGTCACAGGTCAGGGCCACAATTCTTGAAAGAAGAAACCTTTTGTACACCATGGGCATGCAGCACAACTAGTGTTGGCCATGAAGCCGTTGGCATTGCAGACTCCTCGGGTCTTGCTCAACCAACAGCTCTGCAATATGAGCAAAACGCTCCTCACTCAAGATAAGCCTCTTATACTTAGGAAACAACTCAGAGGGTACAACGATGAATCACCAAGTATTCTGGATTCACAATAATCTTGCATTTTCTTTAGACCTTTGTGCCCCTGTCTATTTACAGACCATCAAGTGATGAAAAGCTGAAAAATAGAAGATCTTTCTGTTTGGATGGAAACTTGCATCCCACACCTGCTGAGGACAGGTGAGCACATGCTTAGTGCTGTGCACTGTTTGTGTAGTGTGCCTTCAGTTTCACATAGTGTTTCCATTTGCTCTTCTGTCTGTCCCTAAACTGACACCTCATCCTGCTCGTAGAACCATATAATAAGAAAATGTATCCTCCTCTTTACAAGGAAATAATTCAATGGCCAAATTATCTGCTCTATCAGCTAACATATTCTTCCAAAAAAACCCAAACAGGGTTAATCTCCATCACAGCCTGTCTAAGGTTGGCTTGCATGCAGTGAGACTTTAGGCAAGTTCACTGCTATAAATAGTGGTTGTCTAGCTCTACGTTATCTTCAAAGGAACATTTCAAAGAAAACAGTATCAAACCCCAAAAAATCATGTCCTCCAGTGGAGATATAAGCAGGATCCATTTTGTTCATGATTCTTCAGTAGAGAGAGCAGAAAATACAGACACTAGTTTCATAATTTTCTCTTTTCTGGATCCATTTGTTCTAGGACAACTGCAGACATTTTTTAAAGGGTTATTGTATCTTGTGCATTTGAACACACACAAGTACAGGTACATACACCTCTCTGCTCTGCCATGGGAGACCGGACAAATGGCCTTATCCATGTGTCGCCAACTTTGCAAAAGCTTCACAAAATCATGCTGCAAACCCACAGCACATTTCTGAAACTACCTGGGAGACAGCTCAAATGAGTCTCTCTGATAAGACTGGGACCAGTCAATCTTTACTCTGTATGGGAGCATCTCCTAACTGGAGAGGTGAGACCCTAAAGAAATGAGGCTGCCTCTGAAAGCACAGGTGGCCAGCAATGACTTCACCTTTCCATTCACAGACTAAAGGACCAAGACAGACTCATCCTTTCAAGACTTTTTAAAAGTCATTGTAAGAAATACAGCACCAAACTTAAGATTGCTGTAACACATGACAAAACGAAGACTAACGTAACTAATACCCCAAAAGAGAAAAGCTCTAGCCACTTTAAAGAAATAGTCATTGAACAATTTGTAAAACCAATTATTTCAGCAGATAAAATCTAATTATGGTACTAAAATTCACAGAAATCTCCTCAACTAGGAGAAATACAAACGAGATAGTTTGTCATCAGTATGGATAAACACAAATTTAGCAATAGGGCAAGGGGGGTGGTTTCAAGCTAACAAAGGGGAGGTGTAGGTTAGATTTTAGGAAGAAATTCCTCCCTGTGAGGGTGGTGACGCATCGGAACGGGTTGTCCAGAGAGGTTATGGATGCTTCTTGCCTGGACGTGTTCAAGGTCAGACTGGACGGGGCTCTGGGCAACCTGGTCTGCTGAGATCTGTTCCTGCCCATGGCAGGGGGGTTGGAGCCATATGATCTCCAAGGTCCTTCCAACCTAAACTATTTTCTAATTTTGTGATAAAACAAAGATTTTACAGCCAGAGTAATGAAGAGTTGGGGGGGGGGGTTGTTCTTCTGACTTTTTCACAGGCTTTTTTTTTTTTCCAAATAAACACACTCAACTCTCTCTTTAGGACCCCTCTAGTTACTCATGCACTTCCACAATTCAAATATGAACCTAGTGTTTCTATCCAAGATTCAGCGCAGCGATGTTCTTCTCAGCCAGCTAGTCTAGTCTGCCAAGAATAAGCAATTTTCTGTCAGTCTTGGTTTATCACTAAGGAAAACATTTATTGCAAATACAGTTGGTCTGTGCCATTCCCTACAAAAAAGTTTAAATTTGACTGTCACATGGGGACAGGCATGCCCCACATGACACGGGTATCGTGTATCCTTTTAAAAACTCCGTGCAACAGACCACCAGTACCATGTCAAGGGCAGTTCCTAGTTTGCACACGATGCCTTTTTACTCTATGCTAATTTCTGCCACTCACCAAAAATAACTTCTTCAGCAGCCTTACATGGTAACAGCAGACTCACACTTCACAGTCATGAAGCTCAAGGATATATTTGGCTTCTGTGACAAAATAGCTACTAGTCCTTTGTCCTTTGTGTAGGGTAAATGGATGCTTTAATGCACTGGGCTTGGTTGTGGGAGGTTTTTCTTTGTTGTGTGGGGCTGTTGGTGTTTTCCTTGTTTATTTGGGGGGTGATGGTTGTTTTGTTTTTTTTAAAAAAACTTCTGAGTTGTTTTAAGTAGGGATCTAACAGAGCTGTAGCAATCACTTCTCCATCACCACTAGTGCTGACTGGTTCATGGATTTAAATCCTGTTATTTGGGACAAGATCACATCCACATAACTCTTTTGTGCCTTGATCTCCCAGATTCCCCATCTTGGATAGAGGTTCCATAACTGACCAGAGGAGAACTAAAAAGCAGAGTAAGTTTCAAGCATTCATGTCACAAGAAATATTACTATAATAGGACTAGTGTATAGGACAGATGTTTGAATGGACTCTGAAGTTTCTTCAGCACTCGCAAATACATTCTGTAATGAACCATGCTAACATACCCAACATTCAGCCCCTTGGCAACTGGGACACCCTGCCTAGTTAAGAACCAGTTGAAAGCACCACTGCAACCACGCTCAAAGACTTGAATTACAGTCAGCAGTGCTGAATAACATGAACACTATACTGCTTCATGTTAACAACAGAGACACCCATGCATTTCCATTCAAAGGTAGCACAGCTTTTTTAAATACAAGAATTACAAAGAATTAAGACCTTGACAAATTACATTGCATCAAAAATTCAAAACAACCAAATGGAGGAAGTAGAATAAGAAAATTCTTAGCATTTGTCATTTATTTTGGACAGTAAAAGATAACTGGATTTTATAAGAACAATACCAACTGTGTTTCAAGCTACTTACAAACAACTGGATTGTTTAAAAATTACATTATCTAAAACTAGCCAGATTTCTGGTGTCCGAAAAAGATTATGTGCAAAAACATTTAAGTGATTATCAAAGTCCATGACATTCAAAGCATTAAGAGATTGCAGAGCTCAGTGTTTTGCATTCTTGAAGAAATGGAAAAAATCTTACACTACAAGACTACAAGAGCTTTCCACCTCTGCAAAAAACATCAGATACCAAGAGTTTCCTAACACCACTTAACCAGACAACTAGTCTACAAGAAAGGAAAGATACTAAGAACAACTGAACTCCACAGCCACCTAGTACTGATAGAAGGAGACTGACAGAATTTTGTGAAGGCATGTGCTGTGAAATATAGTTTTGCTTTACCAGGGAAAGGGGAATGTGAATGTTCTTGGAGACTGGCTGAGAAAAATGTAGGAGGGCTAGTAAAACAAAAGAATCTGGTTGCCAGCCTTGAAACACAGATACAGAGGAAAGAAGAGAACAACTAATCTTCAAGCAGCAGAGCTAGGTTCAAGAAAAGATGTTCAATATTTTCCCAGGCTTGGGTCTATAACATGTTGGCACTCTTGCCAAGGAGGTGGAACTACCGTGAAAAAGGTCTTCAGTGTTAGTCAAGAGACCCTGCCTGAGACCTCCGAGACCAACTGCACAGACACAAACAGGATGGTAACAACTAATTGTAATATCCCCCCCGTTTATGCACATGTATGAAAAGACTGTATATACCCTGATGAAATCTGCTTTTCAGCACGCACAATCCGGAGGATCTTCCCCTGTGTGCCCAGTGCTGCAATGAAGCATACCTGCTCTTTCTCTCTGTGAGTTGGAGTCCATTTCTGCACATCAATTGGCGAGCCAGCCAGGAGGATCTCTGTCCACCACTGGGGTCCGGGACTCCAAGACTCCTCAAGGCACATTCAGGACAATTGCTCCCAGAGGACTCCCCTAGTCTACCAACCATCACAGGGACAGAGATGGACCAGCCCAGGCACAGTGAGGAGAGGAGCCCACAAGTCACAGTGAGATGGTCCTATGCGGGGCAGGAGCGGCGTGCTCAGCCCTGGGGTATAACCAGGTTTGGCTTTGTGGGAAAGAGGCTTTAGTGGATGCACAAGCCTCACTGGTTCAGTACTGTTTCTCCCTTCTGAATTTGTAACATCTTGATTCTATTGGAAGAATTTTGGACTGAGTGGTGGTTGACTTGTGGGTTAATTGTCTTGCTTTCGATGTATTGTGTGTGAGTTTAAGAGAAGTCTGTGAGCAAGTGAGAGAGTTGCAGAACTGTCTGCGAAGCACGTTTCTGGTCGGGGGTTGATTTGTGCGGTTGGAATCAGAAAATAAAGTGTGGATCGCTTTCGAGGCAATAGTCTGAACAGGTGTATGTCTATTGTGTTGCAGCAGCTGCTCTCAGTGTCTGCATTGTCACACAGTTTTCCTTTTGGGAAGGCAGGGAGTGAGTGTCTGCGGAACGATCTGAGCTCCTTTTGCGCGCTCACCGTGGGCACAGTGCTCTGAGGGCAGTGGCAGCACCGATTCTTAATGTCCAAAAGGCACGTAAATTCACACTGGGCCAACGAATGACTGTACCAATCTCCCACACTGTCTCAGCAGTATTGCAGGTAAAACAGGGGCACTAGTTGTCCCCACAATGATTTTCAAAGTACCAAGCCATTCTAACAGAACAGGACGACATTGAAATTGTGGTCACTAACATTGTCAACCCAGCCTCTTCTCTTAGTGGGGCGCAAGAGGAACCTGTAACCCATGACTGCCTGCAAGCCATCGAAGCTGTGTATGCCAGCCAACCGGACCTAAAGGAGGAACCATTGGAGGATGCTGAAGAATCCTGGTACACAGACAGGAGCAGATTTGTCAAACAAGGTGCATGGAAAGCAGGACACACCATCATCACAACTGATGAGGTAGTAGAGTCTCAAGGCTCTCCCCACAAATACCTCTGCACAGAATGCAGAGATAGTAGCGCTTACGCAAGCTCTGGAGCTGTCAAAAGGGAAGAAGATCTGCCTGAGTCAAAGTATGCTTTCAGAGTGGTACAGCGACCCAGATGGTCAGCAGCAAAGAGCCCAGCTGACGTACAGAAGCTCTGGATCCAGAAAACAGCATTAGAAAGGCAGTATCCAGACACCACACAGCTACTGTTCACTCAGCAGTCATTCCCTACAGTGCACAAAATAAAGTAGATACGGAAGAATCACAGTGATGACTAGGAATTAAAAATATCAAAGCTGAAGCCCAGAAAGTAGCAAGTGTCAGGAACACACCGAATTTACACATTTGAAACATCTAAAAGACAGAGTTTAAGTAGTGTTTGGTATATTATTTAAAAGAACTACAGGCCATCAACATTTTGATGTATCTGGGCTGAAATGTTACACACTAGCAAAGGTAATTACAGTAAAGAAAACAACTATGTTCAGATTAATTAAATTCAAAACTTAACATGCTGCCAGCCACATCAAGTAGAAAGCCTGTGCCTATCTGTACAAGATGTTTTCCACAAGTTCTGGAACTCACTTTGCACATCTTCAGCATCACTGCCCAGTAACCCCATTTTCTTATCTTCAGGTTCTCCTCAGGAACATTCAGTGCAGCAAGACAGATGTTTACTTACAGACAGGTTTCCCTATTCTGTATGGAATACAGTTCCACATTCTCCTTGGCACTTCCTTCACCTTCTAAGGCTATTTGTGTCCATCAAACCTCCTCTGCTTCACATAAAATTATCTTGTACCATCTCTATAGACAGGGAGCTAAAAGTTAGTCAAGATTAGTTGTCTCAAATGACCACAGTCTAAAGACAGACACAAATGGGGAGCAAGTGGAATTGTCAGACTCTTGACTCAGGAACTTTTTTAACCAAACTTCTAAATTAATTGTATAAGGATCAAGCATTACTTGGATAAATCTGTTTTTCCACAAAAACCGTAACGTTTCTCAACTGTTCAAAATGATAAAGCTTCTAATTTTGCTTCCAAAGTAATAACTTGAATTTTTCAAAACCTGTGAAGAAGCAAGCCTTTGCCACTCTGCACTGTGGGAATAAGATAACATTCCAGGAGTAGCTGTGGATTAGAAAGCATAAGCCAACATTGTTTCAATGTTAAACGTGTGTTAAGTGGTTTTTTATTTACAGCCTGTTGTGGTTTAACTTTGGGTCAGTTTCTTAGCCTAAGGGAGTGTGGAGTTTCTACTGCAACTTGTGATAAGTAGCTTGGAATTCCCCAGCTTTCCCCAGCTGTACCTGCACCTCTGAGGTTTGAGCTAATGGTCCATACCTCCAAGAACAGAAACATAATATTTGTGTGGGGAAAAATCAGGGCTGCTAGTTTGGATTTTCCTGTTTCCTGTTTTGTGTTGGAAGAGTTTTGCCTTTGTTTGGAGATCAAGCATGGTGTCACTGGACTGGGATGTGACTAGCAGCCATTTTGCCCTTGGAATGTGATGAATGGAGGAGAAACAGAGTTTGGAACTTCCTACATCTTGTTTTGGCAAAACGAAGCAAATTCATGTGTGCTGCAACACATAGATGAGAGCCCAAAGAAAAGAATAGTTTAGAAATCTACAACAATTTGAAAAGACTTTCCAGAGCCCAACAGCAAGTAATGACAGAGGTAAAGATTCTCCATGCATTAAGTTTTCCATCCCATAGAAGGGGATGCAAGTCCCCTTTTTTGCTTCCTCACCACCTTTCCCTCCTCACCCTCCGACATTAATTCACTCAGACCATAGTAAGAAAACAGAATAATAAGTTACACACTCAGTAGACCACAGAGGACTTAAATACACAAAACTATTTCTTATTTTATTCCAGTCTTAGTTTTAAAGAAGCTTGTAGCTATTCAAACGCAAAGAACAAAGCCCTGTCAAAGACTCAAGCCATTTGAAACTTTTTCAAAACACAGAAAGAATTTACAGCAAAACATTTCCTTCATTCATTTAAAAGAGTGAATATTTAAAGCATGAGCAATTTGTGCTATTGCTTTGACCCTACTGCCTAAAGTCCTTCTGCAGGAAGACACATACACAGCCTACCCAAGCCCATTAAGCAGCACCACCCACACACACAGCACTCCAGGACCTGAGCCCTGAAGAAGCATAACTACATCTTGGTGATGAAGTTTCTCTGTGTTCATTTGTTTCAGTTTAGTTTTTCAAATGCTTTTCCAGTACTTAATTGCTCACAGATGGGATATTTGCAGAGAACGTATGCAACGCCCCACAGAGACGCCGTAAGACTCCGTAAACTTTAGTTCTTTCAGAAGGAACTCATGCAATGGCAGGCTGGTGAGCAGATGCTTATTGCTGTGTCTATGTAGGAAATGTTGATGCATTATTGCAGCGTTACAATAGCAAATCTTATAGGAGAGGAAGAAAGGTGATTTCTTGTTAAAAGAAAGCTGCCCTCACACTTCCATACTTTCATATCTAAATATTCACCAACGCCAAAGCACACAGCTCTGAGCAACCTGTTCAGTAGCGAGGTAGGGTTGGCGTGGTGCTGGCATTCATTCAGGGCCCCCATGATGTTTCAGAAGCTAAGTGCTCCCGGGATGCCTCCTCTACCTTCCTGTTGGGATGGCAGTCACAGGCAGCTCCGAGTCTTAACCCAGCTCTCAGGAGAAAGTGCATTTAGATCTCCTTATTTCTGTAGCCCCTCTGCTGCAACATATGCCTTCCAGAGCTTCCCCTTCCATACATGTCTAACCAGATGACATTTAAGACTGTTACAGCAACCCTCTACATATGAGATAGGAGAGATCAGACCCCACTGATTTATCCCAGTTAAATCTCAGTCTGTGGGTAGTACAGCAGACTATGGGAGGGTATCTTCTGAAAAGTAAAAACTCATTCTGGGCAAGCTTACAACTAATAGCCTTTTATAGAATTTTCCTTCTTATCTCTTGACACTTTAGGATACCTACTAAATACAAAGACACACCTTCTGTTTTAATCCCATCTAAATATACATTTTATTTTACTTATGGTTTTTATGGCCCAGTAGTCTTGTTGCCCTCCAAATCCAGATTTTTACACAAGTTACTTGCGCTTTATTTATGTAAGTTAATCAGCCCTTTTACAAGAAGAAATAGGACTCAACAACACTGTATGTCTATTATTTTGTTCCAGAAAGATACCGGCCAGGCAGTATTGAGTAGAGAGTTGCACAAGAGGTATGAGGACCTCTTGGAATACGTCCAGAGGAGGCCATGAAAATGCTCAAAGGACTAGGGCATCTCTCTAATGAAGACCCCCTGAGAGAGTGGGGGTTGTTCAGCCTGAAGAGGAGAAGACTGTGGGAGGGACCTTGTAACGACATTCCCATCCCTGAAAGGAGCCTATGAGAAGGCTGGGGAAGAACGGTTCATAAGGGCAGGGAACAATAGGGCAAAAGGCCATGATTTTAAGATAGAAAAGGATAGATTTAGGCTGGGCAGTAGGAAAATATTCTTTAATGTGAGGATGGTGGATCACTGGCACAGGTTGCATAGAGAGGTGGTGGAGGCCCCATCCTTGAGGATATTCAAGGTCAGGCTGGATGTGGCTCTGAGCAATCTGTTCTCATTAGAGATGTCCCTGCTTGTCGTAGGGGCGTTGGACTAGATGACCTTTAGAGGTCCTTTCCAACCCAATTCATTCTATGACTATACAGCTGACTTCTGCATTCACTGCTTGCAGTTTCCTTTGCTGCTTTTGCTTCTCATTTCACATCAGGGGAGTAGACGACTGAATGTGGGACAGTGCTTTACACATAAGCAGTGCTTTATATTAAAAGTTTTAGCACCATCTGCAAATTTACAATTCCTAGCTATACAGGGATGTTGGTTTGGTTGATTCTTTTCCACGCATTTCTTGACATAATTCAGAATTGGCCTTCCAGCTGAACTGGTTTCTTGTGCAGCTAGCTGATGCATTTATTCATTAGCTTAAATGAGGCCCTAGGCACAGCAACAGCTTGAATAATATAAAACGTAAAGCCCCACCTGCTAGAGAAATACCGTAGTTTACTGAAGAAAGTAAACTAGTGGGGGAGCAGAAGGCTTGGGGAGTAGAGCCCTTTTTCCTTTTAAGAAGCATGTACAATCTTTATAGGGTAAGAAAGCTCCTTTTTCCCTTGGTGTGTGCATATTTGGCCGCTAATTAGTTAAAACATACATGGTACATTCTGTTCAAACACTCCCAGAAACCTGCAGAGACTTCTAATTGTTGAGATTTAGAGAACGAAACTACTTGCATTTTTAATCATAGAATCACATCACGTCTTAGGTTGGAAGGGACTTCAGAGATCATCTAGTTCCAATTTCCCTGCCGTTGGTGGGGACTCCTCTCACCAGACCAAGTAGCTCAGAGCCCCATCCAATCTGGCATTGGACACTTCCAGGAACAGGGCACCCACAACTTCTCTGAGCAGACTGTTCTAGTGCCTCAGCGTCCTCGCAGAGAGAGATCTCTTCCAAGAACCAATCTATATCTTCCTTCTTTCAGCTTGAAACCATTCCCCTTGTCCTATCACTAGTGACCATCATAAAAAATCCCTCTCCAGCTTTCCTGCAGTCCCCTTCAGGTACTGGAAGACTGCTGTGAGGTCCTCTGTGAGCCATCTCTTCTCCAGGCTGTACAAGCCCAGCTCCCTCAGCCTGTCCTTACAGGAGAGGTGCTCCAACTCTGATTATCCTTGTGGCCTCTTTTGGACTCACTCCAACAGTTTCTGGCTCTCTTATGCTAAGGGCTCCAGAACTAGAAACAGTATTCCTGGTAGGGTCTCATGAAAACAGAATAAAGGAGAATCTTATTTCTAAAACTTATTCATTATCTGTGATCTCCAACCATTTAACTCATAAAGGAAAGAGAAGGTTACACAATCCTATCAACATATAACTGGAAGCAACAGGCTGAATTCATTAATGCTATAAACTCTGAATATAACACTACAATACAACACAAGCAGTAATAAGTATTCTTACCAAGCTTAAGCATCTCTAAATTTCTCAGCCAAATATTCTGTAATCTAGATGGTTAGCCATGCTACACAAACCACCATCCTCGTACGTAACATCATCTCTGCACTCTCTTCACAGAAAATTTCTGCCTTATAAAAAACCAGTTCATCCAATATGTTTCAGCAAAGTTCAGGCTTTAAGGTCATTCAAGTAGTACTCATTCAGTGAGTTCAGGGCAGGTGTTTTTGGGAGAAGGGTTTTCAAGACATTATAGTTAACACTAATTTAATAAAATAAAAAAGCTCATCATCTGTTTCATCTTCTCACTCACATCTCAAAAATCAAAATAGACATAATCCCTCACTACAAAATTAAAAGCAAGTATATAAAGATCAGTCAAGCTACAAAGAATGTAACAGTTTACTTTTTCCCCTTTTAAATTAATGAAGAAAATGAGAAAATATTTTGTGTACAGACCATGTAACCTACTAGTCAGCTCACAGGAGTTCTTACTTGCTCTGTGACTTCATTGGAAATTCACTCTTCAAATAACACAACATAATATTTGCTGATTATATTGTGGCATATAGTGATGGCTTCAGTGATGGCCATGTAAACATCAATTTAAGAAGCCTACGCTGGGGTTAAATACATAGCAAAAAACTCTTGATGACACCTCAGGTTCATCTACCACGAGATCTCACTTGAACACAGAGATAACTGGTAAATAAGGAGAATTACTTTAGATGCTTGTAATGGAAGCAGGGTACAATCAATCCACATAGAAGCTGATGAAGGTGGTCACTGAAGTAGCCATTGCAATATATTTAGTACTTTATGGTAGCTTTCGAACACAAGAAGATGACATGATCATCTGGATACGTAAAACATGTAATTTTTTTGATTTTTAAAAAATATTTCTAGAGTAAATAGCAACAGTCACAACTCATCTGAAGTACCTAAGATCATGAGTATAAGCAGTAACTCCTCCATTAGCTCTTTCACTCGAACAATGAAAGATTATTGACAGCAGCAGCTGCTCCTTACTTAACAGAAGTTGTTACCACAAAAAGAAATGTACAATCACAAACAGAAAGAAGGAGAAAGACAAATAAAACATTGAAGAAACTGGGAAGAATGTAGCAATGAGAAAAAACAAACAAACAAAAGCCCAACATAACACCACCCCACACGGCTGAAACTCTCAGTAGTAACAAAATTCAATGTCTCATTTTACAGTAGATTAAAAAGTTTGCTCCTTTCTTAGCCTCCTAATATCTAATTCAGCACTACTAGTGAACATTTAATCAATACTACTCTATACTGAAAGATCTTTATGACTAACAATATTTTTCTTGTAAAAATCTTGCCTAAAATGACACAGCACCATGTAGTTTGTTTCCACAGCAGCTAAGCCAGTAGTAAGAGCTACCCCTGCCATGTTTGAACAAGAAAACTTAGACAGAGGCCTCCTGTCTTGCACCCATCACTTAATCTTTTAACCAACAAAGTGGTTAAAAGAAAATGTCTTGCCTCTCAGCAAAATTTGATAATATCTAAGCTTCTCTCGGGACTTCCCAACAAGGGGAGATGTATGGCACAAGCTCTGGTCACCTGAGAGCTACATGGTCAATGCAGTGACATCCTTTAACTCAACTCCACACATTTTCCTTACTACTTCAAATATCTATGCACAGTGAGGTAAACACAGCTGGGGTCACTGTGGATAGCAGCACACACACTCACAGCAGTTTACTTACACTTGACATGGGTGCCAGGAAATGACTTCTACTGTCAACAAGAACCTGATACCTCTCAGCTAACAAAATGCTCCCACCTTGCATTTGAGCATCACTTGCAGTGATGCTCAAACACAAGCAGAAAGCCAGTCACAGACGTCCGAGTACTTCCAAAACTAGGCAGTAATCTAGTTACCAAATGGGTAATTCAGAGATGAGCCCATTAGCTGAGAGAGAAACTCCTGTCCTGAGAGCACAGATCACTAGGACTAACCAGGGGTGGAAGACAAAAGTCATATTCTCTTCAAGGATATATTTTATTCAAATTTGCTAAATATTGCTGTTTTTTGCTGTTTCAAAGCAATGAAATTGCAAATAATACAATTTACAACAAATAGTTATTCCAAATTAAAAACAAGACATATTAATATGAAGACACCTTTCATACTGACAGAGAATCATAGAATCTTTATGGTTGGAAGAGACCTCCACAATCCCCATGAGAAATACACCTCAGCCAATGGACCCAGCAGAGAGCCTGCGCTTCACAAAAGCCTCCAAACTCTTAGCAAGTCAGAATTCATGCTATCCATAGCATTTTCGCTGAACATGAAAAAAGCTTATTTCACAGCTACAGCAGAAACTCAAGCTCCTCACGTCAGCAAAAAGTCCAGCAAAAACCAGAAACACAGAGCTGGCCTTTGCTTGCTGACTGCAGCTAAGGTGCCTGACTGCACTGATGGACCATGTAATGGGCTTGCGGCTTTGATGAATATTCATCCTTACAGCCCCTTGCTTCACCTTCTCAAAAAGTTTCCAAAAATACTATAAGAAGTTATCTACAGCACAGTTTCACCGCTTAGCCAAAAAGTATTTGCTAGAACACTGAAATGGGATTTAATTTTTAGAGTGAGGGAAAAAGGGGGGGGATGTCACATTGAAAAGAAGCACAGAATAGAACAATTTGTCAAAGGGATTTTTCCCCGTGGTAAAAATCATAATACCTAAATTGCAGAGCCTCTGCTATTGAAACAAAATGTTTCATTTAACTTAACTTCTCTATATAATCAAACTTCACAGAAACTCTGTATCTTAAAAGTTTGCTTCTAAACCAAATTTCCATTCCTTTTCAGTACTTAGGATACTAAAGCTGCCTAGAAGTTAATAACTGGTAAAGTTCACTTCATTTTCTGAAGGGAACAAGAGAGTTTATTTAAAGACATACTTCAAAATTTATACTGACATTTTAGCATGAGTTTCCTCTGTGCATACCAAACCAGCTGGGCTCTGTCACCTCAGCACCTGAGAGGTCGCACACCTCTAAATAACAGCAAGCAGATAGAGTCATTTTTATTTTCCGAAAATTACCTGCAGAACCGTATTAAAAGCTCTGAAACGTGCAGCTTCATGTTCTTCCTCAAACTTCAAGATAGATATGACATTAAATGAAAGGACACATTTTAATTTAACATTTAGGAACTAATTTTGACTAATTTTAACCGACTTCCAAACAGTGTCTGAACTGGATGCAAATGACAAACAGTTGGCGTTAAACTGAGAGTGTTGTTCCTGCGTGGCAGATACACTCATTGGAGAATGAAAAAATACACTCCATGTCTTCATAAGGTAGAAGCAGCTGCAATGACAACTGATTTCTGGCAACTTCGGTCCCTGTCTACTCATAGGTAGCAGAAGCAGCTTCAATCACATTAAAGCTAATTAACCAACCAAATAAACCCCACTATAGCAAATACAAATGTGAACTTCATCAGCAAGAACAAGTATCAACCTCTTACTGCACTCCACTGCAATATTGAAAGCATCTTATGGAAGGAGATAAGCAGATCTGTCCAGACCTCTCACATCTGAACTGATCATTCACCCCTACTTTCTCACTGCATTGCAAAAGCAGTTTTGGGACCCAAATATTAGACTACATGTTAAAAAAAACAGAGAAACAATTATGGCAGGAGCATCACAGCTCAGCAGGTATCATGGCACCAACAATAAGATCTATCTTCATGCAGTGCTGCCGAAAGGCATTTATGCATGTTCTTCCAAAACTTCATGCTAAGCAGAGTTTTTTACTTTCCTGACATCATAGAATCATTAGGGATTGGAAGGGACCCCGAAAGATCATCTAGTCCAATCCCCCTGCCACAGCAGGATCACCCAGACCAAGTCACACAGTCAGTCTGGGTTAGAAAGGACCACAGGATCATCCAGTTCCAACCCCCCCACCATGGGCAGGGACACCCCACCCTAGATCAGGCTGGCCAGAGCCTCATCCAGCCTGGCCTTAAACACCTCCAGGGATGGGGCCTCAACCACCTCCCTGGGCAACCCATTCCAGGCTCTCACCACTCTCATGGTCAAGAACTTCCTCCTCACATCCACTCTAAATCTACCCATCTCCAGCTTTGCTCCATTCTCTCTAGTCCTGTTGCTACCTGACATCCTAAAAAGCCCCTCCCCAGCCTTTTTGTAGGCCCCCTTCAGATACTGGAAGGCCACAATGAGGTCACCTGGGAGCCTTCTCTTCTTCAGACTGAACAGCCCCAACTCTCTCAGTCTGGCCTCATAGGAGAGCTGCTCCAGCCCTCTAATCATCCTCGTGCCCTCCTTTGCACTCACTCCAGCACGTCCACATCCTTCTTGTAATAAGGGCACCAGAACTGGACGCAATGCTCCAGGTGGGGTCTCCTCAGAATGGAGTAGAGGGGGAAAATCACTTCCCTCGACCTGCTGGCCACACTTCTCCTGATGCAGCCCAGGATCAAGTTTTCCTTCTGGGCTGCAAGTGCACACTGCTGGCTCATGTTGAGCTTTTCATCCACAAGCACCCCCAAGTCAGTCTCCTCAGGGGTACTTTGCAGCAAGTCACATCAGGGGACACTATGATCCAGCCCCCACGACTGGGCAGTTAAAGTGAAGTGCTGTATGACAGCATTTCCAGTACAACACAGGCCACAGAAGGACACAAATCTTTTTCATGTGACTGTCTTGTCCTCTATAATTGATGCATTTGAAATAACAGGTTGAATAAATACTTCAGTAAACGGGGCTTATTTGAAGGACCAACTTGTTCTTAATTCAGGCCCTACTCAGTTGGGGATGGTGTAACATAACCATGTCTTAGTGGGCATGGTGGCATGGAATTGATGGTTGGACTGTATGACCTTGGAGGTTTCTTCCAAACTTAATGACTCTATGATTTGGATAATCATTAGCACTACCATCAGTCATTCTCCCTGTAGGAATCGGACAAATCACTTACACTACTCAAATGACACAGCACAAAGAGATTTATAAATTTATACTTTATATTCTGCTCATAATTATCAAGTGGTAGAGCCTTCTCTAGCAAACTAAGCAGCCTGGCAGCTTTCCAGTCCCAAATTATTCCTAAAAAATAATAATGAATCCTACTACACTGTGTAAGAGTAAACCTAATGCAAAGTGTTGTAATGCTGTTCCAATCCAGCAGACAGGAAGCTGAATTAATCCTTGCCATTACACATGGGCTTCTTAAACCACAGCAGAATGAAAACAAAGAGACCGTGGTGTTATTATCACTAAGTGCTGCCACTGAGAGCACAGTGGGGAGCCCCAACACCTCTCATGAACCACAGTTATTGCAGCGTTGTTTGCGAGACCCTGTTAAGAGCATCTGAAACAACAGTGATGCAGTTATTCACAAGCTAAATGAATGCCAGAAGTGCCACATAGAAGACAAGGGGATAGCAGAAGAAATTTGCACCTCTCTTTTCCTCTGACAGCACAGAATACGGATTGAAAGCACAGAAGGCCCTCTTACTGCCAGAAGACAGAGAAGGGAACCGAAGACTTGTCCTGCTCTTCCACGGTGCAATGTATAAATCCTCCAAATGACAAGAAACAGAAGTAGCTTAACATGAAGAAAAGTCATTTTACAGGAGATACCCTTCCAGCATGCATGCACTGAAGAGATCTACAGCAACAACCCAGGCAGTTATTACACACTAGCAGGTGTTTCGTACACATCTGAGAGACAGGCAAAGTACTAGTAATCTCAACGGAAAATAGTGCAGCACGGTAACATAACATCTGTCCAGGCACAGTAAAATTACTACAAAACGTTTATTCTTCCCTATTAGCAGAACAAACAATGAATCTTTTAATTATCCACATCCAATGCATGTTCAAAAGACAAGGAAAACTTTTGAAACACCTGGGAGACACTATTTACTGCTTAGTGAAAAAATGTGTTAGTGATTGTGAACCCTATTCTGCCCATGTTTATCAAGTTCCTCCTGTGAAGTCAGTGGCGACCTGAGCACAGGAGAGTTCTGAATAAAGTTCTGCCAGAGCCATTTGAAATCACGTTTGAATGAGGTTTTGTGCTTTTGTTCTCCTCTGGAGCATTTCTGTAGCCTTTTTGTGAGTTGTTCATCTGTTCATAATCCACTCAAAGAGGAGGCAGTCTTAACATGTCTTTAAAAAAAATAATCCTAAAATGCAATGACTCTTCGTACACAGCAAGTTCCTACATGGAATCAGGTGTCTGTGCACCAAGAACACAAGCACGAGTTATCCTGAAGACAAGCTTTTTTTTCTTAGAATAAGTTAAAAAAAAATAACCACCAAGCAAAACAAACTCCACCAAAAACCACTCCAAAATCCCCATTCTAATGCAGCTAAAATGCCTTTTGAAACCAGTCTGAGCTTACTAATACAATATATTGATGGGTATTAATTTACTTAAACAGCCCTGAACAGAATTCAAATTACATTTTATAGTTTCTATTGTGCTTCTTGCTGAACTTTCTACTATATTTTTGAATACTGGCAAAACGCTGCTTAATTTTTTCGTGAGTTGATATATTTCACGAGTTTTTTAAAAAAACAAAAAATCCCAACTAAGCACCTTATATTCTCACAAGGGTATTTTGGAGGACACATGTTTTTTCTCTGAAATCCCTAGACATACAATTTCATTCTGAGGTAAAACCAGTAACACTAGCAACTAATCATTAAGTCCACTACCTCCTTTGTTAGAGTGAATTTTAACAGACTCACCATGAGGAAGGATATAGGAAGCAAAGTGGACTGAATCTTGTCCTGATTACTTCAGGTTGGGGATGTTTCAAGACCCCTTATGTAATGTTCTTTTATTTCACCTGACATTGCAATTGCTCCTTCAAGCATGATTTTTATAACTTGAGAAAGCATCTCCAGCTCCCCTTTCCGAAAGTCTTAGCTTCAACAGAGCAGCTTCCCCCCGAAACTGACAATTCTAGACCCAGGCCGTAGTGCAAAGCTGGTCCTTGCACCTTTCAAAAGAAACAGCTCACCCAGATCACACAGCCCAACAGCAGCAGAAAAAACACATCTTTCTTGACAAAGTGGCCCAAACTTGCTCAAGGAAAGCTACACCATCTAAATGACCTCATGATTTATCCAGTGCTTAAGAGAGAATCTTTGATGCTTTAGCCAAAGCCCTCAGAGAACAGTGCAAGAGACAACAGACAGAAAAAGAGCTTGACTTTTTGCCCAGCAGGTAGGTGGGTCAACTTCTATCTGCACAGAGCCCTTTAGAAAACCATGATAATTACTTTGAGACTTCAGTTTGGTCTGGAGCAAGCAGGAGACCAGTTATCGTTCCTTCCAAATTCTCTGAAACAAACATTTGGGTGCATATACTAGTACCAAAAAATTTCAGTAAATACACAGATAAAGTCTACTTTAAGATGCTTGACAACTCAGATAAAGTGACTATAGAGCAGTACTAGTAACCCCTGAAAAAAAAAAAAGGATTCTATGAAAAAAAGTGCTCATGTACCACAACTGAAATACAACTGAAGACAATACCACACCTCTCCAGGTGAATAAATACTTGGTCTTCTTGAACTGCCTTTAAGCTAGGCTTCTAATTAGCCAGATGCAATTGATATATGCAGCTGTTAAAACACTGGGTGTAAAAATAAATAAAAGAAACTTTTTCTATCTGCATGTGTATTTCTCTCTCAGTTACGAGATGGTCCCCTGGCTTAGAATCCTGTGTTCTACACAGCTGTCCAAACTGGTACTGTTCTGATGCATAGAAGAGGTTAAGCCTTAAGACTCTAGTTATTTCTATTATTAAGAAACTAAGAGTCACACATAATTTTCAGTATTTCAATAATGAGGTATCATCACGTACCAAAACACTTAGTAAGCCTGTACTGAACACAGAGTCTGGTTTAAGAATAAGTTCTGAAGGAAGACGTTCCATAACATGACACTAAGGGGCAGAGGTATCCGTTCAGAGTATGTAAACAGAAGACAATCATTCTAAGGCTTCCTCATCCAACTACTTAAAATAATTCTATTCTAGAAAGCTGATACAAACATTTATTACCAAAAAAATTCGAAAAATTAAAACCAAAAAAATTTGATTAACAGCAGCCACCAACTGTTTTATTCGCTACAAAATTAAAAAGGCTCCCCAACAGAAAATCCCCTTCCTGTGGGGTACTAGCAGACTGTAATCTATTCACTCCCTTTGGTTGGCAAAAGAAGACAGCTTAAGCATCTTTGCTATCTGCAGGTGTTTTTTCTAGAACAAGATTCACTCCAGACCCTTCTCAGAACATCTGCAGCCTCTCAGCTGATTGGTCTAAAGGGCAAGGATCCTTAAACTCTTTCTTTAGATAATTCCATTAATTTTTACCCACATGCATACCATGTGATTTTGTTTAGGACAGATTAATCTCTCTCCTCCCTTCCAGTAAAACCACTCGAAGTCTGTTGAGGTTGTGCACAATAATGCAGTTGAGAATTCCCAAGAATATTTCAGACTAAAACACGTGAACATACCCAGGTGTTTTTCATCTCCAACAAAGTGGCAGCAGCAATCAATTACTAGCCTACTGCCTGTGACGGTGCCCTCTCCACCACTAGCTGCAGCTAACTAGCAGTGACACTGTTTGAGAAATCCTCCACCTTGCAATATTTTGTCAGGTTGCACATGTTTAACTGCTACTGAGCAATGTTTCTTAAAAAAAAACCTGATCTAGTTTCTCTTAAAGTGTTTTTACATATCAAGAAATCAATTACAGACTATGATTAGAGGCCATAACCTCGAGCTTTTACGCTGAACCTGTCTCCACTATTGAACAAGTTTCTTCTCTTTCTTTTTAAATGCAGCGTAACCCTAAAGCTAGGGGCTCTGAAAAGCTGGCCACAGTGAAGGGCACAATGTTGGGCAAGATAAAGAGTTACAGAGAAGTGAGAAAATTTGTAATTTGTAGACATCTAGAGTCTTCTGTTAGAAGTCATCTTGATCAAAGCAATGTTATTCATCATAGTACATGCACAGTGTGACATTACAAACATCATTTTGCCATTTAGAGAAATTACCAATTTAAGTATGGTTTTAAAAATAAAATAAAAATTCCAAGTCAGATCTGTCAACCCTATACTTAATACTTAGCAGATATATATAAATAAATACTATAGACTTCAGAGGACTTTTATATAAATAAATACTATAGACTTCACAGAAAGACTTCAGAACCAAAATTAAAGGAGTGTTTCTAAGGCACCTGAATTACTGATAGGAGAAAGAGCATTCAGGAACTGAACTTTTGACTTGTTCTTCTGACCTTAGTAATACAGAGCTTATCAGCCAAAACCAGTTGCTTGGCACTTGGCACCCTCCAGAGGTTTTGGTCCCACAGAGAAATAACTCAGATCAATAATTGAATTACCGTAAAATTGGGAAGCACATACAATTGAGAACTCAAGCCTGTACAGCGCAGAAGCATACAGAATAGGTAGGAACAAAAACTATAAAAACACAACACAATGAATACTGCTCTCCTGAGAGGCTCCACATAAATCTGGAGCTTTATAAAATTCAATGTTTCACTTAGTTCGCAAGAAAGCAACCAGACTCAAGACAGCTAGCTAGTAGATCACCTATCTATGCAACACTATAAAATTCTTTTCAAACATAGGGTCACATGGATTTTTCTTATTAATTGGAATTCAAATTGTATTCATGTTCAGTGAATAAAAGCAGTATTAATCATCAAATATGCCATCATTTCCCCAGCCATTTTTGCCTTCCTGACAACTCTCTCTATACAAAATAAAAAGGAAAAAGGACTTTCTATTAGAAAAATGCCTCTAAATTTTTTATCAGGTTGGTGTTAGGATGCAACTTACTGTATTACTTAATGAAGAACTACCTGTTCAGATCTCAACAGGTCACGTTCTTCACATCCAAGCCAAATGTGCTCAGGTACCAAGCATTTCTTTTCTGCTTCCACCACCAGGTAAGTCTGAGCACACAGGGTGTTCCAACCAGTTGTTCATAATGGAGCAACTTGTCAAAACAAAGAAGAAAACAACAGCTCCTTTTACAGATGACGATATGAAATAAAACAATAATTTAAAACAAATTCTACAATCTCAATATTAAGGAGGCATTTTCCACTATCAGTGATATCACAGAATGCAAATTCCAACTGTGAAGTGTTTATTTATAGGACAATTTGAAATCACAAGTCATAATCCACAGCTTTCCAACTCAGAGATCACTAGTCTTTTGCTGCAAACATCTCTCTCCTTGTTTTTGCAAATTTTTAAAAAATAATAAATCATGGTGCCCAAGAAAAAAGGGAGCACACCACATACACTTCTCTGGTTCCAGTATCAGAGTTATCTGAGACATATGCATCACTTTATTCCAAGCAGACTGCCATATCAGTGACTGGTGAAATGAAATGAAGATCAATCGCTAACAAAATCATACAGCGTCTGCTTCAGAGAAAACTGTAATGAGACTCTTGAAATACCCTAATGATGGCTCCTCAGGGATCCAGCTCTAGCTACTGTGAATTCTGAATTTGAGGAGACTAGCTCATGAACGTAGAGATGATCTCAGGCGAGGCTGAATGGTGCTACACAGACATCCTGACTGCAGGCATATGTGTCCTACTGAAAACCACATAAGGCTTTGAGGTCTTCACATCCCATTACAACTATGTTTTCCAGCAGCTTCAGAACAGCCTTTTGCCATCTGCATGACAAGAAACTTCTCCTGCACTCTGGAAAAGCTGGGAGCCCCACTTAGAGAAAAACTAGTTGCCTACTGTGTTAAAAGTGCTTGTTAGTGGGATCACATATGGCCCATACCCAAGACTCTTCTCTAGTCCCAAAAAGCCTCCATTCCCAGTGCAAAAGGTTATTCTAATCCAGGTGCAGAATCTGGAAGTCTGCTTTAATCAACCTTCACAATGTTCCACCCTCCTCTTTTCACCAACCTATCTTCTCTCCAACATGTCTTTGAACAGCAGCACAATCCTCTGGCATATCAGCCACTCCTCTGAGATTTGCATGATCTGAAAACTTGCTGAGTGCTACTGTTCTATCACCCAGGCCACAAATGTGTTAGGCAATACAGGACACAGTATCACCCCCTAGGGCACACCATTAGCATCTGGACACCACCTGGACAGGTCTCAGCCCCTGTAACTGTCTATTTATCTAACGCCTACTTCAAGAACTTGTCTAAGAGTATGTTACAGGAGACTGTCACAAGTCTCCTGTAAGGTCACAATAAATGACAGCCACTGCTATTCCTTCACCCAACCCAGTAATCTCATTGTGGAAAGATATCAGGCTGGTAAAGCATGTCATTTTCATAAATCAGTGCTGACTACTCTAAATCATCTTCTTGTCCTTCACATGTTTAGAAATTATTTCCAGAAGTATTTACTGTATCGCCTTCCTGGGGACTGAGCTGACACTCACCTGCTTGCAGTTCCCCAGATCATCCTTCTTGAAGGCAGGAATGATGTTTACTTTCCTCCAGTCCTCAGGAACCTCTCCTGATCACCTTGAACTTTCAAAGTTAATAATTTGAAATTTCCCACAACTGGAACAAGATTAGAACTTTTCATGCAGGTGATAGGCAAATGCTACGATAAAGTGTGTGCAGACAAAGCACTCCATTCTTCTATGAGCAGGTACACTGTTGCCTATAAGCTAATTCAGAAGCCCAAGTCAACTGTTTATTAAGAGTCCAACCCCAAATTAAAGGAAAAACCCTACTTGAACCATTCTGAGACCAACAATAAGACATCACAAAATTTCATGTTACTATGGACATGAGGACTGAGTTCTGGTTCTGTCACTAACAACAGCCTGCACCCCGACTCACCAAAAAGCAGTATCTAAACAAGCCAGACAGTAGGTAATGAAGCTTAAAGCAAAGTTCTTGAGGACCCCAAGTGATGTCAGGGAAGGGTGCTCAACTGTGAAAGAGTCTACTGGAGTAAAAACAAAAATTAAAAAAGAATTAAAAAAAGATGAAAAATCTAACCATCCTCTGACCACAGAAAACAAAAGACATCTCTACAGCAGATAAAAGAGATAATGTCCATTGCTAGGACTAGATGATCATTCAAGGTCCCTTCCAATCCCTAATGATTCTATGATATCTTCATACACTGGTAAACAAACTTAACTCCTAGAAACTATAGTTCCTAAACTTAAATTTAACTCCAGATTAAACCTGGAAAAAATACTATTGGCATTCACACTGCATTTGTCCTTTCCAGGTGTGATTTGTTAACTACACAAGTTAACTGATTGTGATCTGACAACCTAGAGGAACAATGGATAAGTAGAACAAAGACATGATTAGAGCAGCAGCAGCTCCTAGAATGAAAATGTTTTCAAACACAAGGAGTAATTGCCTTATGTACATGCATTTAGGATAGTGATATTTAGAATAGACAGCAGATGTTCTGAAATTCACTATACTTCAATAGACCATTGTGAAGGATTTATCCATGCTCCTGGCTAGCTCATCATTAAATGTCATCAGCTGATCGTGTAATGAAGTCTGAGATTAAATAAACCAACTAATCTGGTCAGTGTGCTCATGGGCCAAAAAAACCAAACAAGAAGGGTTCAAAAACCACTTACAAACTGCAGGCAAAACCAAAAACTAACTTGATTTGGGGGAAAACAACAGGATACATTTAATTCACACAACATAAAACCCCCAACACAAAGACACAGAGATATTAGTCACATGTTCTTACATAACTGGGCCAAGCTGCTCTCTCCATCCCCTCAGAGGAAAGAGACTTCCAGAAGTTCTTTTTCCTTGTGGAAATGTGGAGTCCCTTTGGTCCATACCTACATTCCTCAGTGGGCCTTTTAAAGTCCAGCTCCCTGTTCCATGAGTTTCCAAGCCAGTCTTTCATTTCCAGCAAGCCAATTCCTACAGCCATGACCAAGGGAAAAATGCTGTCCATTTCAGCAAATAATCCCTGAGGAGAATATTCACTCTCTGTTTACCACATTTCCAGGGCAAGAAAGCTGCTGTGCTCAACTCAGTGCCACAAGCACAAACACAAAGTCATGTGAAGAAAGAACAGGAAACAAGAAGCTCCAAACCAGTCAAACAAATTTGCAGAGTTGAAAAAAAAGTTCACAAGTTGCCGCAGCAACTTCCCAATGCCTTAGTCAAGAAACCCACTCAAATTCGAACGACAACAATCATCTATCAAGATTGACTACAAGCTGTGAAATGATATTTCTCAAATAAAGAAAATAGAGTTTGAGCAAAACTATTTATCATTTTAACTGAAATAGTGGCAGCTACAGAAGTTACAACTAATTTTCACTGGAATTTGTTACATTTGATGAATTCGATTTTTCAAAATAATATTACATTAAGTGTACATTTGGTTGTGTATTATATTACTGTCTGCAAATTATTCCAAACGTTTAACAACATGACCAAAAACATCATTCTACATTCTTGCAACCGCAGGCATTATCTATATTTGTTGATATATCTTACTTTAAATGACAAAGGCAACTCCTACTGAATATATAAAAGTCCAAAGAAAATCCTGTGGTGACCTTTGGATACAACTGAGTCAAAAGCTAAGATGCTCAGCCACTTTGTCCTTTTCCTGTTTTCTTCCTATTTCCTTCATGTTTTGCTTCTTTGTCCATTACAAAATGAATGCCAAGAAAATTGTGTCACAAAAAAACCTTTCCAGAGAAATATTCAACACTCTGACATATTTTTAAGACAAAAATTAGTATATAATGTTTCGTAAAACTGAGAGAAGACTGCTTGGCCTAATATCCTATAACTTAGCTATACTGATTATTTTGCTGAAAGAATCTTTCATTACTTCAGCATCAATTTGACCCCTATTTGAAGATGACAAGCTATGGATACAGGAAATTCAAACACTTGTCTCTCATCTTTGTGCTCTGAGACTGTGTGATTGTGACAAAAAAGGTTTGGTAAGAAATTTTTACCGTCCCACAAGGCTTGAACAGTAGCTGTCTGTCCCACTGTCCCTCTCTCTGTACATGATGAAACAACAACACTGGACTCTTGTTCACAAATGAGTTTAATTCCATTCCTTATATGCTGTGCATTAATACAGCCATAGTAATGCTGTAGTATGGGAACAGAAGCAGATACTTTACACAGCTTCATTATTCTTGCAAAAGCTAGCTCTGGTGGTGTTCTTTAAACAAGTCACAGAGAAGGGACCTTAGTATGGATTTCCTTTTCCTCTCCTCCCCTTTCTTTTCCTCCCAATCAAAAATGATACTTTTTACATATTTTCACCTTTTTAAAAGAAGGCACAATAAATTTTCTTAAGTAATTAAATTTTCTGTTTTGGAGAAAGCTGCTTGATTCACATAAAACATGTTGCTACGTGCTAAGGAAAACATCACATGAAGTCAAGCCGAAGCTAATATTATGCCACCCTTTCACAGAGAGGTGTGTAACAAGAAACAAGTATTGGATTAAGCAACATGGAAGGAGCTACATGCTCTAGGAGACAGTCCACAAGCAGCCAGGACCTTATTTTCAGGCTTGTACCTGACCTGTTTTCAGTCTCTCTAGACTTGTTCTCCCTTCAGCAGTTGTGTTAGCTAGGTTTTTTAACTTACCAGCACGAGGACCATCTGTGACAACATTTTGGATGTCACAACAGGATTGTGATCTAGATTCAGTTGTCAAAACTCTTATGCAGTAAAAAAAATGAAGAGTCACTATTAATAATTCTTTCAAGACACTGGAAAAGAAGTCCTTACAAAAGATAAAGCCTGCGTGGCAGAAATGAATAACTAAGAGAAAGGCAATACTGCTTTATGTCTGGATTGTTTTCGGTAATATCTGAGTGTTATACTTGTGTATTATTAAAAATCCTGAACAGATCTTCAAAGATTTGGAGGCATAAATGCTCAGACTTGAAACTGCAAGTCCCTTTTTATTCTTGTCTTACACATCTATGAAAAAGGTGAAGAGGAAAACATCAGCAACATTAGATAATGTTCTATAAATTCATTCAGAAGGGTACGTCACATTTTTGAAGAAACACTAAAATGATTCATATCCAAAGAAGAAAAAGCTTTGTGCTGGCCTTTCTTTCTGCAAGAATGCCTGTGAAATGCAGATGTATAGCTGTGCTTCAGAAATACACTATCTAAAAACCAGTACTGTGAAATAAATCACAAGCCTCTAATCCTTCCACATAAACTACTCTAAGTTGCACATTGAAGGGAATGGAATACAAAACTAAAATTATTTCAGCTATTCTCAAACTCCATTGAAGCAGTGGAGGATTTATGGCAGTGATGTTGCCTCCTTTAGCTGATCTAAACCCAAATATGTGCCTCAGCTCATACTATTCTAACAGGTAAGGTTCTTGACGGCTTGCACAGACAATGAGAAGGTGCTGTAGCCACCGCTTACTGCTGAGCCTGACTTCCCTTCTGAATGGGAGCAGTCACTAAAAGTTCAGACCATACTTTTGTGTAGACATCTCTACCATTACACATGTTCCCCTTCACCTTGATACAGACCCTGATGTTTGTTTCTTGTACTGTCTACTTCAGCTGTATTGTGTTAACATGTACTGAAGTCTTGTCTCACTATATAAAAATAAATATGTTTGCTTTTAACAAGAACATGTAACTTGCGTTTCAGGTGGCTATCACACTGCCCAGTAATAAGAAAAGAAATTGACAGAGTTCAAAATCTCTCTCATCTTTATTTTATAACTTCAATTTAAATAACAATATCCAACATATGAATATATGCACATTCAATAAACATACAGAGGAATGGGTACTTAGAAATACATTCACAGTATGCAAAGCCTGCACTTCTGTTTTCAGACTTAGTTGAATTCTAAGTCAAATAACTTATTCCAGGCCTATGTGTATGACACATTTACTAGCTCATTGTTTGGTAGGTAAGTGTGAAAGAAGAGTAGAACTAAAGCACACATTAATATCACCTTGAATATGTGCAAAAAGGGAAACCTGACACCTAATTCTCTACAGACAAACAGTTAAAGAGACTACAAATAGTAATGATTAATGTGAATCCTTACACTTCCCTAACACATTGCACAAAGCAGATCAACAGGTGGAAGAGTTGAGAAAATACTTTTAACTTTGGAACCTCGAGAGCAACCATTCTGTTCCTTGCTGTTCTTCTCACAGGTAAACTCGGGAAAAGTGGGTTAGATGATTTGACTGGGAGATGGATTGAAAACTGGCTAAACAACAGAGCTCAAAGTGTTGCAATCAGTGGTGCATAGTCCAGTTGGAGGCCTGTAGCCAGTGGTGTTCCCCAGAGGTCAGTACTCACAGAATCACAGAACATCAGGGATTGGAAAGGACCTCAAAAGATCATCTAGTCCAATTCCCCTGCCAGAGCAGGATCACCTAGACCAAGTTGCATAGGAACATATCCAGTCAGATTTTAAACATCTCCAGAGAAGGACACTCCACAACCCACATTGGGCAGCCACTTCCAGTGCTCTGTCACCCACACTGTAAAGAAGTTCCTTCTCATATTTATATGGAACCTCCTATGTTCCAGCTCACACTCATTGCCCCTTGTCCTATCACTAGATGACATTGAGAAGAGCCTGGCTTCATCCTCCTGACACCCACCCTTCACATATTTATGAACATTAATGAGGTCACCCATCAGTCTCCTCTTCTCCAAGCTAAAGAGACCCAGCCTTTGGATTTATGTGTATCCTGTTTGCTCAACTTATCCCTAATGCAGTCCTCATCAACTAGTACTCGGCCCAGTCCTGTACCTCATCTTCATCAACGACCTGGATAAGGAGACAGAGTGTACCCTCATCAAGTTCATTGGTAATACAGCACTGGGAAGACTGGTTGATTCACCAGAAGGCTGCGCTGTCATTCAGAGAGATCTGGACAGACTGAAGAGGTGGACCTAATGATGAACAACAAGGGTAACTGCAGAGTCCTGTTCCTAAGGAAGAACATATCCATGCACCAGTACAGATTAGGGGTTAGGGTCCTGTGGGAAAGCAGCCCATTGGAAAAAAGACCTTGGAATCTTGGTGAACAGTAAATTATCCATGGGTCAGCAATTTGCCCTTGTGGCCAAGAAGGTCAATACTACCCTGGGATGCACCAGAAAAAGTGTGTCTAGCAGGCCAAAGGAGGTTCTCCTCCACCCTACTCTGTCCTAGTGAGACCACAGTATTGTGTCCTTCTTCAGAGACTTTCAAAACCCTCCTGGATGCACTCCTATGTGGTCTGCCCTAGGTGATCCTGCTTTGGGCAGGGAGATTGGACTAGGTGATCTGCAGAGCTCCCTTCCAACTCCTACCATTCTATGAACCAATGATCCCTAAGCAGGATGTCCAACCTTCTTAATCAAAACCCTTCAGTTAAATATTAATGCTATCTATGAATGTGACACAATAAGAGAAATAAAACAGAATTTAACTTCCTTCAGTTGTTTTAGTTATTATGATGATTTTTAGAATGCATTAGGCCTTCTATAATATTGACACTTATAATGAAGAGTTGTACCTCTACCACCAGACAAGATGCACCAGCACCACAGGCTGAATTCCACATATAAAATCACACTCAAGCTTCAAAACCATTTGCAGTAAGAGTAGCCATAATTACATGATTCATCAGTTACTGTCAACCTACTTCATTAAAGCACAAACTTTATTAAAATACCTAAAGCTTTTTTGTTTTTTCTAAGCAAGACAGGTTCAGGCACTGAACTGAAGGTTCAGGTTACCATCATGTAGTGTAGTGATCACATTACAGGTATGAAGACCAGGTACTCCAGACGACACATTCAGGAAGCATCAAACGTGACTAATAATTTTGTTAACATTTGCCAGAGCACTCACAGACTGACCTAGAGCCTGATTTGTAATCACTCACTGGACTATCCACTCTGTAGTTAGCATCTACATTAAGAGTCCCACCCCCTCTGTCCATGAGACTTCAACATCTCGATCATGCAGAATCTCCCTTCAGATGTACCACACCATCCAGAAGTGAAACAATGTCATCAGGCACGTTCAAATGTTGCCCTGAAGCTGAGTTGCAAAAAATTGAAGTGAGGAAGAGTGTTAAGAACACCTTCACTTATCTGCTTATTTAAATAACAAGGTTTGCTCAGGCAGGCTTTCCATGTCTAATGTTGAGCAGTTTCCATTGCTGAAAACCTTTAAGCTGTCATTTCCTTCAATAACCATTTGCTGACCTAGAATTTTGCCTTCTCACCCTACTTTTCACTGAATGTGAACCTCCATAACCAGTGCCCTGACATTTTTCATGCCAAGAAACAAGCATGAAAAGGCTTTTGCCTTCCCATATGCCAGAAAAGTAAAGAAACGGTCAACCTTTTGGCAAGAAGAGAGATTATTTTTAAGCAAGCAAATTTGACTGGGACAACAACAGTCTGCTTTCAAAGAAACCTGATTTCTACCCAGCCAAGTGCATTAGGAGAAAACACTGGAATACCAGGTCTTGATTCATATAATCAAGTCTGTCATCTTCAGAGAAGCTAGACCTTTTACTCAGATACAATTAAAAATGTAAATATTTTTTTTTAAAAAACCAAACACCTGTAGATCAACTATACATACCAGAAACACACGCAACTCAAGAGTTTCAGTATTTTGGTGGAAAAACATAACCAAAATTGTAATGTTCTCAACATCCAGGGCCTGTCTTCTGGCACTTCAGATATCCAGCTTCAAAAACTGTAGGAGTACTCCCTTGGGAAACAGAAATTAATATACAGTGCATTCCATGAAATTCATTGTCCGGTGCCTTGAGTCACCCCGAGACCCCTCAGAACTGCTTGCTGGTTGTGACGGAAGACAATTACCTATCCTTTACAGGAAGCAGATTACAAATTCAGGTAATCCCAGTGCTGCTAAAAGACGCAGCAATTTTCTACCACCACACTGAAACACCTTCCTAACAATGTCTTTGAATAAGGAAATTAATCTGACAGAAAATAATAGGCGAGAATCAAGTCTCCTGCAGTGGGTTTACAACAGTTAAAACCCCATCAGAAACCCTGTTGATGCCTCCTGCTTAATTTCATTTATCTCCCTCAAAAAACTCAGCCCTCAAGGAATATTTTGCTGTTACTTAATTGAACAACTGACTGTGTTAGGACAGAAGAATGCACCTATGGCTGAAAAAAGAATACATTTATGTCACACTAAGCAAATGCAAGTTTTACTGTCAGTGACCAAAAGTAATTTTCTGGGCCACAAGGAAATTGCTGTACTGTGAAGAATTTTAGGAGATGAAGAAATCAATTGCAAACTCAGAAAGGAAAGGAAAAGGAAAGGTGAGTAAAAGTTAGCAGAAACAGGGTGGGAATGTAACACCTTGCCCTAGAGAACCTTTATAAAAAGCCCCTTGATTTTGGATGTTACTACTCAAGGTGGTTTCTTCTAATGAATGAAAACAAGTGGAAAGTAAGGATTTGTTCTACAGAAGAACTACTATGGCTAATGCAATAAACCTGATGAAACGTAACATCAAACATGACTATGCTACATATGAACTTCCAAAAGTTCCCAGATTTTTTTGTTGGTCTGAGAAGAATGAAGATGCAATGCTTCATTAGAACCCTGGTTGTTTTTTCCCATGAAATTCATTAAAATAGGCAATGGCAAAAAGGACCATACTCCTCCATGCTTCCTGTCTCTTGAAGATACTGCTTAGTACTATAGTATTATTTTTTAAAGTAGAACAGGCACGTTAACAACCAGAAGGATCCACTAGAAGTTAACATGCCAAGACCCATTTAAACAAATATTAAATACTTATTCTCATAGATAATGAGATGCTTTTGCATTTCTTAGTTTTACAATAAACTGGCAAGTAATATGAGGGGAAAAAAGTCTATTAAGATGGCTATCTGCTTATACCTAAATAAATACCATATTTCTTTTTCTATTTTATCAAACCTACAATTTTGTCCAGCATACTGCCAGAGGATCTGGTCAGGCAATTTGCTTTTACAGCCTATTCAAGACATGGGGTTAGCCCATCCCAAGAAGAGCCATCAGCTAATCAGAAAAATGTAATGTTTTTGCAGTTGTAATGACTTTTGTCAGAAAAAAAGCCAACAATCTCTTATTTGAAAGCAGATGTGTTTTAGACCTGTCTGAGAGTCACGTCATTTAAAAAATAAATGCACTGAACCTGAAACTACCACCTCCATCAACGTTTCTTTTTTACTTACACGTTATTACTCATTAGCCTACTAAATTGAATACCGTGCAGTTAAATCAGCAACAAGAGCCATCCCGTATTAAGATCTTTCTGAGACCTTCAAAAGTGAGAATCAATTTCATTTTTTGTCAACCCTCAGCTGTAATTTGAAATATTAAACTCTTCTTTATTTACAGACACAATCAATAAGCATCACAAACACAGGTCCTTATTTAAGTAAGGGATACTGTAATATATTGTCCTTATCTTGCTTATATTCCTGAAAGCAGTTGTTTCTAGGAATTCTTGAAATGAATGCTTGAAATTCTAGCTGGAATTTCCAGAAGTGATATGCTCTAAAAATCATATCACATTGAACCATAAAATAGAAAATGTACTTGAAATTCAGTGCAAAATTTACTACTCATGGCTCTGCTGATTCTGTTACCTGCTCCATTTACATGCCAATCTACATCTCTACCTAAAAATACATTTCTTAAAACCTTTAAAATAATTTTCTCACTTTCTTTGTAGTATAAGTTGATTTTACACATCTTAAGAGACGAATACTTCACCCTGAACCACAGCCATTACACATCCACCAGCAAAGGCAAATTATGCAAATCAGAATTATGCAAACACCTTGTTTTTTAGTTGCTACTATTTCTGTTTCGTGCAGCTATCTGTCAGGGTTCATTATGCGAGGATGAAATTCCTTTAGTAGCATTATCACACACAACACAGTGAAAGTCACACCCCTGTGTCACTGATGAGCTATGCATTGCTTTTAACGTCCATTAAGGTACTTGACAAACAGCCTCAGCACAGTAGATGGAGTTTCCTCCCCAAAGCATTGTTCCTGCAATCCACAAAAAGTCGTGCAACTGACACTGAAAAACAAATACTTTGCTTCCTACCAGCAGCTCTGAGAGGTATTTCCTGGAGTACGTATACATAGCACAGCCCACTACGCAGGTTTTTTTTTTCCCAAGGCTCTTTTATATAACAGACTGCAAAAAGCAGCTCTGAACAACATGATCAAGATGCAATCTCCTGTTTCGTTACTACAACATTCAACATAATCAATTCAACACAGTCCCAAGCCATTAATCAACTTCTTACTAATGAGGATGACCTATCATAAGTTCTCTGTTGTTTTGCAGGACACAGAATAACAAGTCAGTCAAGGCTCCCAGAGGTTTAAAACCACTCAGAGACTCAAGACAGGCAACTTCACCAATACCTTCAGCCAACAGAATTACTCTCACTGGAGTATGTGATCATTACAGAAAGTCCAAGTTTTGCTTATATATCACAATCTTCCTAAAATAGGATGAGCTTGGGGTTGGGGCTCCTCCCCAGATAACTTGTGTAAAGATAAACAGACTCACAAAACCCCTAAAAACACTTTAAGTCTCAGAGGCCCACAGGTAGGATATGCAGCAGTTTCCTCCAGAGACCTGAACCCACACCAGAGGCTTGGACATCAATTACCATCTAGCTTGTATGAAAAATGTCAGCCCAGTCTACATGAGTTAGATAATCAGGTCATTTGTAAGGCAGGATGAATGCATCCTTAAACACAGCGTGACAAAGATACATTTCCCTCGCCTGATTTTTCAAAAGCCTACAAGAGACTTATGTAAACTCCCTACAATTCTAGGTAGTCCCTTTGCTATCTTGAGGTACGTAAGTCTTGACGTATCCTATGGAGAGGTTTGCCATGACCAACAGTTCAAGCTGATTCACTGTTTTCACTTCACACATAGTCTACCCAGACAGGCTGTGCAAAAAAAGCCTGCAATGGGAAGTTTTTAGTTTATCTTGTTAACCCCCAATGAAAAAGCCTACGTGTTTTTAGGAGCATGAATACTAGCTACCACAGCAAATAAAGTTAACAGCTCGTTGTTAGTAATGGGGCTGTTAATTTATAAATGTTTTGTGCAAGTTTGGGATATTTTTCTGTACCATGCAGGATTAATCATGACACGCTGAATCTGAACAAAGCACACCCTAACACTCCAAGTCTGCCAAAGAAAATGTCTCTGCACTCCATTCTTTCATGTATTCATAAAATATCCCTCCAAGGGAAATTTAACATGGCTTCTAAAAAAAACCAAAACAAAACCCTAAAAGGAATAATTTTATTTTCCGCCAAGATCCCCGGCCAGAGGAATTCGAGTATTACACGTAACTGCCTGTGCTGCTGCACCTCCGCTGTGGTGACTCGATTCAGTTGAGGCTCCGCTTTGACCGATCGATGCGAGCACATTACACACCAGAGGAAGAGTAAGGTAAGGGGAAAGGCAAGAAAAGCATCTTTCCTTTCAGCCATTAAATATACATCAACGAAAGCCCACAGCGCAGCCCACCCTGCCTGCCCCCCCACCTCTGCCCGCTCCTCCAGCGCAGCATCTCGCATCTCTTCAAAGAAAGAGCATCCCCACCCTCCCCCTCGACAAACACAGACAGACAGCCGGACGGACACAGACACAGGAGCCGCCCCGGTCCATCGGCACCGGCTAAGGGCCGGGTGCTGCCCTCGCCCGCGGGTCGCCGGTGCCCGCTGCTGCTCCTCACTTCTCCCTCCTCCCGGCTCATGACTTCACTGCTGTAACGAGCGCATCGGTGCGGGGCGCCGGGAGAGCCGGTGCCGCGATGCCCTACATAAGCCACCGCTAACGTAGAGAGAAAGGGAGGAGAACCATGGTGGGGGAAGGCGCGGGAGGGAGGAAGAACGAGGGTAAATAACGCACTCTGTTACCTCTCTGCTGAAGGCACGAACAGCTCCCGCCAGTCTAGCCCAGCCCGGCTACCTCACCGCGGGGAGCAACACTCCGCACCCCGAAGAAATATCACGCAAGCGGGAAGGGTGTGTTGGGGAGGGGGGAACCTGGCACCATCACGGTGCCTATCGTACTCACCGATGGGCGCCGGCTCCGCCCGCTCTCTGCCGAACATACAGTAGAACCCAACAGCAAATCCTCAGTCCGCCAGGAAAGGATGGAGCCGGGTGCAGTGGGCAAGGATGGGGCGCACGGCGGCCCCGCGCTTCACCACAAGGTCCTGACCTTGCCCAGCTGCAGCATCTTCGTCTTCGCCCGTCGGCCCAACCCCGAGGNGACCCCTCCCCGGCAGCCGCGCGCCGGCCGAGGCCGAGCAGCCGGTACTGGGGGGTGGAGGATGCGGGGCGGGTTCACTCCCCGACAAGGCACCGTCACCTGCGCCGGGAGGGGCTAAAGCACGGCCTGAACGGGATTTAGTGAGGAGGGAGGGTCACGGTTGCCTAGGTGAGAGGGCAGAGGGGCCAGGGGTAGCGGCCCCTGACGGTGACCGCGGCTCGTGCAGCCTTGGGTTGGGTAACAGAAACTTGAGGTCTGCGAGCCACAACAGTGACAGCAGCAGGGAAACGCTCTCGATCTCTTTGAGTTCTCCCTCCTCATCCCCAGGAACCCAAGTGAAGATCTCCCGTTTCAGGATTCTTCAGGCGAGCCGCGGGCGGGCGGTGCGGGACTCCCGTCCACACGCTTAACCCTTCACTGAGGAACTCGTGTGAAACGCGGTCCTAGCGCCCACATGGAAGCTACTGTTCCGCTGCTCAACTCGCTGCGCGGAGTTTTGCTATCTGGGAGAAATGCACCAACTTATGTTGTTGCCCGGGCTAATCGCCGCCGGGAAGCGGCCAGGGTGCCGGTGTCGCCGTCCTTCTCCACACTCCGGGGGTCTCAGTTCGCCTCGCTGGCTGCCGAACACACCGCGGCCAGCGCGCCGCGAACGCCCGGGGATGGGCAAGATGCGCCCCAGCCGGGTGTCGGACGCGGTAGCGATGGGAACCGCCGCCCCGGTCAGGTCGCAGAGCGACTCGCTGCTGCCACCTTTCGTGTGGCGTTTTCGCCGCTTTCCCTAACGGTTCTGTGAGCCGAAACTTCACCGAGATGGGTAGGAGCTTCACTTCGTAGGAGTTGAAGAAGGGTTCCTCCTCCTTCCTTTTACGAGAGCGTCGGAGACTACATCACCCCTTCGCTACATTCCTCAGGCTGTATCGAGCGTCAGAAAGGCTTGTTTACCACGTATAGTCTCTTTGTTTTCCTTCCCAATATAAGTTGCCTTTGTATTCCCTTCGCTGTTTACCTGTGGAAGGATTAAATGCAGAATTTTATGTGTGCTGCCTGAAGCGTAGCTCATTCACCAGCAACCTCCAGCATAACAATTAGCACACTTGCTTTTCATCTACTCAGAGATGCACTATAGGAGCAGGTTCACAGAATCAGAATGGTCTTGGAAGGTAAAGATCATCTAATTTCAAACCCCCTTCTGTGGGCAGGACCACCTCTCACTGGCCTTGAATACCTCCAGAAAGAGCAACCTGCTCCAGTGCCTCACCACCTGTAAGTGAGGAATTTCTTCATAAGATCTAATCTACATTTACCTTCTTTTAGTTTGACACTATCCACTCTGTCCTATCACTAGATTCCCTCACAAAAAGTCTCTCTCTAGCTTTCTTGTAGGCCCTTCTCATGTATTAGAAGAATTAGTGTTCAGAGAAGCCTACTTAAGCGATTCAAGAAGCCATAACACTAAATAACTAAACAAATCTGTACTAATGAAGAGTTTGTCCATCTGAATCCATTTTTCAATCTTATGAAAGAAGTTGATCTCCTTGACTCTGTCCAAAACTGTAACAGCGGTATCAGGCATGCCCTAGCCATTTTGATGTGGATAAAACTCAGGCACACAACATGCCTGCAACAGTAGCCTAACCTGCCATCTGATTATAAAGGCAGTTTCCTGGGAAGCCCTTTCCTGGTCTTTCAGTTTCAAATTCCTAGTCATTCACGTAACTCAGCTCTCTCATTTCTTGACAAACGTTCTAAAGTACTGCAGGGTAAGGCATTTATCCATTCACAGGGAGAGGGAAAATAAGCTTATTTTCTGCATCTGGAGGAAGAATGTAATGGCTGTTCAGTGCAAGTCACAGGTTTGCAATTCCCAGCCTGACAGAGTAATCTAATTCTGTACTCAAGGCATACCTAGCATCACTATCTTACTGTTAAACCTGAAGGTATTCTTGACAATAATATTTCTGGATGTCTTGACATTCTAGGTTTGCTGTAGTATAATGTGATCTGCCTTCTTCAGCCAAACCTCTTCTTCAGAGCTAAATGGTCTTTCAGTCAAGAAAAAGAGACGGAAAGACTAGAAACAGGCTGTCCCCTGTCCCCTCTTTTCCTTCCCTTTGAAATACAGCCATATAATTGGAGCATTTCAAGGCCATGGGAATTGTACACATCACCTAACTGAAGAATGGAATGAGCAGGGTGTGTTCATAAAAGATGCACTATGACACATAATTCTACCCCCACAGTTTACCCAAGTACTTATATCAGTGTATAAGTACTAGTCTGGAAGCTGTTGGCTTAGCTTTTAGCTGTGAAATACAATAGTGATAAATGTTTATAGCAGTAAGGACCCTCTTTATGGCAAGTGCAGGCTGGAGGCAGAGGGATTTTGGACAAATCTGGGAGGTTTCTGAAGACATCTGCTTTCTCTCATGAGATTTCTTCCTTTCCCATCACTATTTTGCATGGCAGCGCATTGAACTTAGGATACTGATGGGCACAAAGAGCCAATCCTTCTCCTACTGCTCCTCTCCTCTGATTCTTCCATCCCTGTATCACCCTTCCAAGTGTGCCTTGGTTGCCGAGAAGGCCAACTGTATTCTGGGGTACATTAAGAGGTGTGTGGCCAGTAAGTCCAGAGAGTCAGTCCTCTCCCTGTACTCTGTCCTGGTCAATCAAGGCCACGTCAAGAGTACTTGTCCAGTTTTGGGCTCACCAATTCAAGAGAGACACAGAATTACTGGAGAGAGTCCAGTGGAGGGCAATGAAGATGGTTGAGGGCCTGGAGCATCACTCTTATGAGGAAAGGCTGAGAAAGCTGGGACTGTTTAGCCTTGAGAAGAGAAGAAGGAGAGGAGCCCTGATCCACACTTTTAAGTTCTGCAGGGTGGCTGCAGGGAGGATGGTGTCAGACTCTGCTCAGTTGTGCCCAGTGATAGGACAAGAAGCAATGGAAACAAGCTGGAACAAAAGAATTTTAATTTACAAATCAGGACAAACTTCTTTACAGTATGAGTCCCAAAACCCTGGAACAGGCTGCCCAGAAAGGCTGTGGAGTCTCCTTGTCTGGAGATACTCAAACCCTACCTGGATACAGTCTTGTGCAATGTGCTTTGGGGGGGGGGGGGGAAATGGACTTGATGATCTCTTGAGGCTCCTTCCAACTCCAACAATTCTGTGATTCTGTTAATTTTCTTAGAATGTATTTTCTACATAAATTTATTATGAAGAACAATATCAACAACAAATTGTTTAAATTTAGGCTCAAGAGTTGTGTGTTACTGTAGGTAATTAACTCTGATTTTTGCTAACTATGAATAAAACATTTTCTGTGTGGAAGGTTTCATGTTCAGGTAAAGGGTGAGGATAGCATGAAAACACCACTGCTCAGAAATTATACAAAGCACCTAAAATAGGGGATACATAGGCAGAAGCACTAGTTGTGCCTGTATTCTCTGTCTCAACAGAAACTGTATTGAATCTACGTTTAATCCTTCATGAAATGGAGTATGAGGGTTTCTTTACTGAACTTTTAGACAGAAGAGAAAGCATTTCTTGGCTGGTTTGATTCATTTATTTGAAATCATGTTTTAAATGAAATATTTGATATTAAATATTTAAAACATTAATATTAAATAAAAAAATATTCATATGAAGCTCTTACCCTCCTTTCTAACACTATAGTAAATGAAATTGTTCATACAAAGAGTGTAACTGAAGTACAACTAGGTCTGTGAAACAGATTGATGTTTTAGGCAATCTTTTGTAACTCTGGATATTCAGATACTTTTTCTGAGTTTCACTGTACAGTAAAACTAGCAGCTGCTGTGGAAACTCTAACTACCAAAGCTCCTAACATTTAGCAAGGACTCCCTGCAAGAATTTTCCCACTCTTCAAAGGTTTTTTAATTCGTCTTCTTCCACAGCACATACATCAATGTTTTAAAGTACAGGCGGACACTGTAATATTTATTGCATACAAATCTGGAGTTTCTTAAGTGTGCTCCTCGTGCATCCAAAGTGATTCCTCCACCAGTGGTACCAAGGCTAACATCACAAACCAGTGCTGTCTAAAGAACTCTGCTTGCAATGTACACCCTTAGTATGCCCTTTACCTTGTGAGGTCCAGCAGCTACCACGAACTGCAGTGCTTATGTATATGTAGTGTAGATACATGGTCTTCTAACCTTTGAGATCTCAGCAAACCAAACCAAAGTTTTCCTCTTTTTTGCACTGTATCTATCAGTAATGCAAATATTCCCAACTGGAACAAGGCCATTACAATCAAGAGTGTCAATGACCAAATGTACTTTCTTTTTCTCCACTGAAATCTTCTGTACTTCATAGTTGTGAAGCGAGTACCTGACTTTCTTTTACTCTGACCTGATAATTCCTGCTGTCAGGCCCCAGAATTAATTAGTCTCTAAAGATGCTGGGCTGTGTCAGATCATTAACCAGTCTTACCAGTTTTTCTTACAGGCTGTACTGCATAATTGGACATCTCTAGTCTTACACATGATTTGTAGCAGTGAGAGATGTGTTTGTCGTATTCCTATACTGATTTCAGTAGTAATCTTACTTCTGTGAACTGTCTTGTTTAGAAAGAATAATTTTCAGCTATGAAGGAACATCAATTACTGCAGTTTAAGTGGCTGTTCTCCTAAGCCTAGAATGGGGAAGCATGCAATGCTTGTTTTTTCCTTATGAAAGTTTTCAACTCCACAGTTTTCTACCTGGGAAATTGGATTTTCACAATGATGTTGTAAAAATGGAAATAAAGAAAAAATAATAATAGTGAAATGAACTTTAAACAATACTAAATTATCCAGGTTCATAGCTTTGTCAGAGGCTGTTACAATCCCCTGTTCTTTGCGACAGTTTTCAGCACAGCTCTTGAATGCATCAAGAACATACGCAGAGCACATAGGGGAGGATGTTTTCCCTCACTGTCTTTTCTGCTCTTACTCTTTGGGTTTCAGGGTAACAGCTCTAGAAGGAAAAATTTAGTTCCTCACCCTATGCTTTTTCAGCAGGAAAAGTAACTGCTTATTTTCATCTAATCCTGTTTTGTAAATCTCTGTGTTACTACACACCTGACCACCCTTGTGTTATTTTTAACCTAGTGGTAAACAGAAAAATACATTTTATCAGCACCACCTGCTTAAAAAGGAGAAGATAACTGAGTTTAGCTTTCTCTTAGCTTTCATGCAAGAAGGAAGAAAAAAAAAAAAGGAAGGAATAAACTGTAAAGAGGTACAAAGTGTTAAGAGGGAAATAAGATGGTGTTCCTAATTCCTACTGTAAGGATTTACTTTTTTGTTTTTTAATTAGGACTCATTTATGGAGGTCCTAATATTTTTAGTATTTTATAAGGGCTTATAAAAATTTATTGATATTAAATTTAGTCAGTTATTTTGGCTGGAGTTTGGAATTCTTATAACTTCTGCTGTGGCCATATACTCAGAGAACAACTGCAGGTGTTCAAACACAGTGTAATCAGTCCTGGTGTCAGTCCTCTTGGAGAGACCTTAAAAGTGTGCAGTGACAACACTGATGGAAATGGCAAGAGTGCTTTTAAAGTGCTAAAACCTTTTAACTGAGTTACAGAAAAATCTTTGACGTCTCCCATGTCAACCGTGTCCCTAAAATAAATTGCAGTTTTAAAACTGCCACATACAGGGTTCAGATGGCAAATCTTTGTTCTCTTTTACTCTAGGATACCAATTTAGAAAATTGTATTAGATCCAGAGACCTTTGGTTATTCTGTGATGCCTGGGAGATTTTTCAGCTGTTATAAAGCAGCAGAGAATCGTACTCTGCTTTTGGAAGTTTGAACTTGTTTTGTAGAAATATACTGGTAAACAACCAGCCGTCTTTGGATTCTTTTTTTTTCTGCTGACTGGTGAGGTGGTTGCCAAAGTAACATAATAGTGCATCAAGAAACTGTGTGACACAGTGTAGACTCTGATTATCATAGAATGGCCTGGATTGGAGGGGACCTTCAAAAATCGTCTAGTCCAACTCGTGTGCAGTGAGCAAGAACATCCTCAACTAGATCATGTTGCCCAGAGCCTTGTTGAGCCTCACCTTAACTATTTCAAGGCTCTCTTTTTCTGGCAATAAAAGCCTATTAATCCACAAGACCAAAACGTGAATGATCTCATCGTGCTGTCATGTTATTTTTGTAGTACAGAGTGATTAAAAACAACTGGTTTTGTTTTGTATGCAGAGCTCAAATGAAACTAGAATTTCTTGTTACAGAATACAAAGTGTGATAAGTATTCAAATGGTTAATGTTAATTTGGACAATATGTAAATTTGATCTTTCACTAATATCACACAGTATCACAGTATTATCAAGGTTGGAAGAGACCTCATAGATCATCAAGTCCAACCTGTCACCACAGAGCTCAAGGCTAGACCATGGCACCAAGTGCCACGTCCAATCCTGCCTTGAACAGCTCCAGAGTTGGCGACTCCACCACCTCCCTGGGCAGGCCATTCCAGTGGCCAATGACTCTCTCGGTGAAGAACTTTCTCCTCACCTCAAGCCTAAATTTCCCCTGGCGCAGCTTGAAGCTGTGTCCTCTTGTTCTGGTGCTGGCTGCCTGAGAGAAGAGAGCAACCTCCTCCTGGCCACAACCACCCCTCAGGTAGTTGTAGACAGCAATAAGGTCTCCCCTGAGCCTCCTCTTCTCAAGGCTAAACAATCCCAGCTCCCTCAGCCTCTCCTCATAGGGCTTGTGCTCAAGGCCCCTCACCAGCCTCGTTGCCCTTCTCTGGACACGCTCAAGCACCTCAATGTCCTTCCTAAATTGAGGGGCCCAGAACTGGACACAGTACTCAAGGTGCGGCCTAACCAGTGTAGAGTACAGGGGCAGAATGACCCCCCTGCTCCTGCTGGCCACACCATTCCTGATGCAGGCTAATGTTTCATGTGCAGAAGTTATGGTCAGTATATTAGGGTGAAAAATATACTTTGATATGTAAAGGATATTTCACCAGTGACTGTTTAGTGATCTGGAACTTTGCCATGTCTAACAACAATCTCAATAATGATTGAGGGTCAAAATGCCCTGTTATGGGTCTTCACTGAGACAGGGTGTGTAACAGTAATCTAATAGGACTGTAACCATAGTTAGTTACAGTCCTATTAGTTATAGTAGAAACCATGTGACTGGTTGCTACTTTTTAATTTATAACATGGAGATATCACACACAACAGTGGAGCAGACTGAGGTCTTTCGATAAGGGACAACATATAAGCAAGGAACAATAAATCCCTGAATATAGCCATAGCTCCTGTACTCCAGAGCAGTTAAGTACAAACACCCACCACAACTTGGAGTAAAAGGCAGATTGCTGTGACTGAGGCTTTTGTGCTGGTATGTGTTTTGTCTGGTGGTCTCAGCTTTCACTCTTATGGATAAGTGGCAAAGAACCATAATCTTACTTATGAGATGAGATTGACAACTATATACTGCAGATTGTTATATTTTGTTGTGAAGAATGGCCACAACATCATTCTCTTGACCGGTATCATAGCAGTTGTGACTACTCTTTCAGATCAGCGTAGACAGTGGAGTTTCATTGGCCTTCCAGAGCAATGAGGAAGGTTCTCTCACAGATACTTTCTGTGGATCTGTTGTCACCTCATTTCATTTTGCTGTTATTGTCCACCGTAGCCAGGTCTGTCATTCTTCAAATTTCTGAGCTATGTACAGACCAGTTACTACTTTCAGGTCAAATTTCATTTCCAGTACCCTATTACTTGATGAACACAAACTGTTATGTGAAGGAAAAACATGGAAGCAGCTGGAAAGTGTCAATTTTGATTGATTGAAGGTTTTAACATGCTGTAGAAAGCCTGTCAAGATGTTCCATATACCCCAGCTCCTTCCCAGAAGCTACTTACACTTCCCTGTTGTGCCTCTGTGTGACATAAACCAGACCTGATCCTTTACCTTTAAGCAATCAGAACTATGGATTGGAGGGACATTTTTGATTTAGAGTTTAAAGCAGTCAGAGAGGGGGAGATGTCTTTTGTTCTTTCCAAAATGGCATCAGACATATTCTTAGACACAGAAAAATACATAGATGAATAAAAATAATTTTGCAATGAAGTGGCACACAGTTTTTCATACTTCAAACTTCAGAAAGGAAAGGACCAGGATTGCCATTTACATGGCACAACACAAAAAAGAACATAACTTCCTAGAAACAGATGATGATCCTGTTCATCACAGACTTCTAAGAGTCCATAGATAAAGGCAATTCCCCTCTAAAACCTGACCCCAAATGTCAAGTCAGACAGCCAATACAGAGGTCACGATATCTATTAGGTTTATCTCTACTTTGCAAAACCTAGGAACAAACAATTGCTTCTGGAGGCAATATTATAGGGTATGTGCCTCTTGCTCAGGTTCAAAATAATAGAATAGAATCATAGATTGATCTATGTTGAACAGACATCTCTCATGAGACCAGGTTGCCCAGAGCCCCATCCACCCTCGCCTCGAACAATTCCAGGGATGGGGCATCCACAGCTTCCTTGGGTAACTCATTCCAGTATTTTATTACCCTCACAGTAAATAATTTCTTCCTGATATCTAATCTAACTCTACCCTTTTTCTGGTTAAAAACTCTCCTCCTTGTTATGTCACTACACTCCCTGACAAAATTGTCCCTAATAAAGCAGCATTATTGTCCAGACAACTATCGTTTCTGGCATCATTTTTCCATAGAGTAGATATCCTTTTCCCAATTGTATCTGGAGCCATGAAATACCCCAAATTAGATGTTACCCTGCCCAAAATATTTATTGTACATAGCTGATAATATATTTTCTCCTTTTTTCCCAGTACATGGGAAACAGGTTCACAGTGTGGGTACATGGATGGCTTAGAAATGTGCTCTCTTTCACAACTGATCCTCTGAGGGTGACCTTTTGGTGCTCACATTGTTTCTCTCTTCCCATGACACTGATTTCTAGCAGGTTGTTTTTCAGCTTTTACTTGCATAACGGCACAATGCACTTCTCATAGCTGAATTTCCTGTTCCTTTGGATCATTCCTGCAATTTGTCAAGGTCACTTTGGGTTTTAATGTTATGTTTCAACATACTTGCAACTTCATCTGGTTTTCCATCATCTGTGCATTTAATTAGCTTGCTTTTTACTGTAGTATTAAATCTTGTAATGTTTTTACGTAAATCTTGTGATGACAAGCTTTAAGTGAAACCAGATTCTGAGCTAAACGAGTGGATGCAGTGCTTAGGGATATGGTCTAGAGGTTAGACACTAGGAGAAAAGGTTGGACTCTATGACCCTGGAGGTCCTTTCCAGCCATGATGATTCTATGATTTTATGCTCTGCGTTCCTTGATAGCTGCTCTTCTGATTAGTTTTACAACAAGCCTTACACCCATACTGTAGCAAATTTTGACCAGATCGTCTGGCAATAAATGTATTTCTAGATCATGTCTGCCTAACCTACTTATCAGACTATCATGCAGGGTTTCTGTGTTTCAATTCCCATCCACAGGTCTCATTGCCCCACTGCAGAGTAAAGTTATATTTATTTGACACATTTAATTTTTTACAAATCCACATTAGCTGTTATTAATCCTGTAATCTTTCAGTCTCTTCTGCACTTGCCAATGGTTTAGTTGCTTTCATCAAGATTACTCAGGGTCTACAATGAAGCTGAAAACTCTGTAAAATCCCCATGAAATCCTCCAGATTGCATCCTTTTACCATTCTTAGCTTTAGCCTGCTTTAGGCTGCCTCTTGTCCTTGTGAATTTTCAAAATAAATGCTACTGAAAGTGTTTATTTCAGCCAGTTGCATAAATATTTTACAAAGAAATGTATCAGGGCCAGCTGATCTCTAAACAGCTTTCTTACCTAAACATATTCCTACCTGTTTTCCCCTTGCTTTAGGCTGAGATCTTATCCCATTGGTGTCAAGTAATTGATTGTGGAAGCCAAAGCTGACAGATGGGAGATTTCAGGGAGGCAAGGTTCAAAAAGGGCATGAAGTATGTGGATTTTCTTAGCTGTTACCAGTTTCCTTCTCTTTGAGTAATGAGACAGGATTTTTTTCCTCTACTTTTCTGCTAGCATGCTGTGTTTTCATTATTGTGGTGTGTTGTGTGGGTTTCACGGGATTGATACCTTGGTCTTTAATTTCCACATGCTTGCCTATGCCTTTTTCCATTCATCTCTAGTAATCTGATTTCATAGAATCATAGGCTGGAAGGGACCTCTAGAGGTCATCTAGGCCAACCTCCCTACACAGGAACAACTCTACCTAAGTCAGGCTGCTCAGAGCCTCATCACGCCTGACCTTAAATGACTCTAGGCATGGGGCCCCCACCACCTCCCCAGACAGCCCACTCCAGTGATCTTCCACCCTCATATTGAAGATCTTTTTCCTAATATCTAAAAGTATTAGAAAAATATTTTTAGATGTAATACCTTTATCTAAATCTCTCCTTTCCCAGCTGAACCCGTTGCTCCTTGTCCTACATGTACAAAACCCTCTTGGACTTTCCCCTGCCTTCATGTAGGTCCCCCTCAGGTACTGGAAAGTCAAAAGAAGGTTTCCCTGGAGCCTTTTCTCCAGACTGAGCAGCTCTAACTGTCCCAGCCTGTCCTCATACAAGAGATGCTCCGTTCCCCTGATAATTTTGGTGGCCCTTCTCCAGACACTCTCCAGTCTGTCCTTATCCTTCTTGTGCTGGGAGCTCCAGAACTGGACACAATACTCCAGGTGAGGTCTTACCAGGGCAAAGCAGAGGGGCAGAATCACCTTTCTTGCTCTGCTAGACACAGTTCTTTTGATGCAGGCCAGAAGGTGATTGGCCTTCTGGGCTGCAATTACACACTGGTGGCTTGTGTCCAGTTTTTCATCCACCAGCACCCCCAAGCCCCTTTTCACAGGGCTGCTTTCCACTAGATCCTCTCCCAGTCAATCCTGATAATGCCAGGTACCCCAGCCCAGGTGCAGGACTCTGCACTTGGCCTTGTTGAACCTCATAAGGTTCATCTGGGCCCATTTCTCCAGACTATCCAGGTTCCTCTGAACAGCATCCTGCTGCTCAGGCATATCAACAGCTCCCCCAGCTTGGTATCATCTGAAAACTTGCTGAGGGTGCACTCAATGCCTCTGGCAATGTCGTTGATGGATATATTGAACAACACTACTGCCAGTACGGGCCCTGTGGGACACGACTCATCACCTTCCTCCATCCAGACATCGAGCCATTAACCATCACTGTCTGGATGTGACCATCCAGCCAGTTCTTTATCCACTGAATAGTCCACCCATCGAACCCATAATTCTCCAACTTAGAGGTAAGTATGTGGTGGAGGACCGTGTCAAAGGTCTTGCAGAAGTACAAATAGATTATATCCACAGGCCTTACCTTGTTGACTGATGCAGTCACTTCATTGTAAAAGGCCCCTAGGTTGGTCAAGAAGGACCAGTCTCTAGTAAATCCATGCTGGCTACCTAGGATTACCTCCTTTTCCCCTATGTGCCTCAGTGTGTTCTCCAGAAGGATCAGTTCCATGATCTTCCCAGGTGCAGAGGTGAGGCTGACAGGTCGGTAGTTCCCAAGGTCTTCTTTTTCACCCTTTTTAAGGATGGGCGTGATATTCCCCTTTTTCCAGTTGCTAAGGACTATTCCTGACTGCCAAGGCTCCTCAAATATTATGGAGAGTGGCTCAGCAATTGCATCAGCTAATTCCTTCAGTACTCTGGGATGCATCTCATGAGGTCCCATGGCCTTGTTAATGTTCAAGTTCCTCAGGTGGTCATTAACCTTGTCTTTTCTTACAGTGGGAGGGACTTTGTCCACCTGGTCCCTATCCTGTGACTCACTATCATGAGGGCTGTGAGGAGAGAGGTTGGCAGTGAAAACAAGGGCAAAGAAGTTGTTGAGATGTCTCAGTTTTCTCCTCATCAGTTGTTATTAATTCATCATCATTTCTTATCACAGTGGGGTACAACTTCTTTGACCTTCCTTTTCTGATTTAAATACTCATAAAATCCCTTTTTGTTTTCATTTGGATCCCTTGCCAAGTTCAGCTCCAGCTCGGCCTTGTCCTTCCTGACTTTGTCCCTACATAACCAGGCAGCATTCCCATATTCATTCCAGGATACCTGTCCCTGTTTCAACAGTGTGCATTTTCATTTTGTTCATTACTTCCACCAGCAATTCTTTGCTTAGCCATGCCAGTCTCGTCCCTTTTCTGCCTGATTTGCTGCACATGGGTATTGAGAGCTCTTGTGCTTTGTGGAAGCTTGAAGATCTGCCAGCTCTGCTCTGCATCTTGATCCCTGAGAACTATCTCCCAAGGTGTTCTGTTGAGCAACTCCTTGAAGAGCTGGAGGTTTGCTTTCCTGAAGTTTGGGTGCTAATTTTGCTCTTTATCTGTCCCTTACTCCTAAGAACAGTGAACTCACCAATGTATCATCACTGCAGTCCAGGCTGCCTCCAATCCTGATGTCCCCAATGAATCACAATGAGGTCCAATATCGCAGTCCCACAGGTAGATCTGTCTATTGTGTTTTAGCAAGTTGTCACTGAGGCTCTCCAGGAATCTCTTGGATTGCCTACAGCTTGCTGTGTTACTTTTCTAGCACATATCAGGGTGGTCAAAGTCTCCCAGGAGGATGAGAGCCTGTGAGTGCAAAGTCTCCTGGAGCTGGAGTATGAAGGCTTCATCAATAGCCTCTCCTTGATAACTTAACACCAACCACAAGGCTTCCTTTACCCATAGGCTCTCTACCTTCTCATGGCTATTCTTCAGGGACAATTCTTCACAGTGTTTCCATTCCTTAATCTAGAGGGCAACACCTCCACCCCTTCTACCATGCCTGTCCCTCCTAAATAGCCTTTGGTAGCCATACTTCAAGCATAAGATTCATCCCACCAGGTTTCAGTAATGGCCACTATATCACAGCTGTACTGTAGCACAGTAGCTTCCAATTCCTCTTGTTTGTTGCCCCTGCTACGTGTATTTGTGTAGAGGCACTTCAGCTGGGCTGCAGTTGTTTTATCTTCCTAGAGGGATACCTTTTTACTTCTCTAAGATGTTTATTGGCTGCTCACCTGTTGGTTCCTGTTTCCTCAGAAGCCACTGGTTCATCCGTGTTTGGCTCTGCACATATTGCAGTTTCTATGTCATATTTCTGTGCAACAAGTTGAAGTCCCTTAGTCTTCACTTTCTGAATTTAGTATTCACTTCCTGAATTCTTTTTTATTGTTGAAGTAGCTGAAGAATTCATTAGTTACATCGATCACTTCTTGTTCTTATTCTTCCTCTTCGCTGCATGCGCTGTAGGATTGTGTGAAAAAATGACTCTTGCTTAAAAGTCACATGTAACATGGCATTGTTTTGGAATAGGTGATGCCTACACAGAAATAGATGAGATCCATACACATTTAACATAGCTAATAAAACACACAGCTAGTAAAATATAGAGTTAGCTTTTTTAAATATAACTTGTTTACATAGCACGCAGTCACTGGAGTTATTGAGTTAAAGATTTTCAGATTAATCCAATAACCTTGTCCAGGAGAGCATGAATGCCTTTTTTATCTCTCACCTGTTTTTATAGTCTGTTTTATAACCCTGCAACTTGTTCATTGTGCTGTTTTGCAAACAGAGCTGATACTAGTCAATTATACTAGCTAGCGTTTGACAAGACTTAGAAACAAATTACTAGCTGAGTCACTACATGAGCAGGAACTCACGGATAGAAACAGTGCTGGCATCTGTAAGTGTTTCTCACTGTTTTTGTTTTGATTACTTACACACACATAAGTGGGAGTTATCAGCTCACTGTGGCTTGATAGTTGAATCAGTCTGACAACTAACACGTCTACAGCACGTCAGCTGTTCCTTCATTAGGAGCTGTCACTATGGACAGTAAGAATTATTATAATTAGCATTGTAGAATCCAGAATTGCTGGACAAGGTTAGCTCCCCTAAAGCTGAAAGCATTAAATAGCCTCATTGTTTATGTGGTAAATGACATCTGTATCTTGGTTGTTTGTAATTAATATTTTCTATTAATTTTGAAGAAAATATTACCATTTGCACTGCAAGAAAGCCTTAGCAAATAGTATGTGAGGAAAACAAAAGATCTGAAGTCCATGCTGTCACGCACGGTGAATAACAAAGGAATGTCAGTACTACATGCCCCAAGCTGTGAAATATTGCCACATCTTATCTGAGAAAAAAGGCTTTGAGACTTCATCTGACCTCACATTCTTCTTCCATGACTTAGCTAGTAGAGCAAACTTGTCAAAACTCCTCATCTTGAGATCCACAGTGGAAGTCCCATAGCACTACAGCACCTGCTTATAGCCAACATATATTTTTTTTATAGTATCTTTAGTCTCAAGACCTTTTATAGCTTTTTTTTTTCACTTTTGGACTCATCGCTGATGTGCCTGATTCAGAGGTGCAGTTGTTCTTGTGCAGAGAAAGTCCTTACTGTCCCAGCAGAACATGCCATTTCACAAAACAGTTCTCTTTCAAACTCTAGACCCTACTTCATGAAGCTTTCTCTATGCTGAGAAGAACATAAGGGAACCTTTATATTGCTGGCTGTTGAATAAGTTTTTCAAATTCACACAGCTTATCTTGTTAGACTGTAGAGCTCCCACAGGCATTGACTAAGAGTAAAATGGGCTAGGTTTAATTTCTACTGTTCCTTACTCATACACTTAAAATATGCAGAGAAAACTAGTCACTAGCTAGTCACTGCGTTGCTTTTGAGAGCCACAGCAAAGGCAGTGAGTGCTTCATGCTGTTATTTGTAGTCGCCATGTTGTCTGCTACTCTTGCTGCTGTATCAGATGCTGATATTGAAGACACAGGAAGGATGGACTGAGGGAGGGTGAAAATTGTCCATTGGCTTAGCAGGTGTGTGTGTGTTTTAGAAACCTCTTTTGTCCTATTGGTGATTAAAGTCTCTCAAAATCACGTGTCACACTCAAGGATAGACAACTAATGAGTGTCCAGCAGCAAAGTTAATGTCCCTCAGAGACCTGGACCAGTCACAGTGCATGGACGTTTTGGCCATAATTTGGAGAAAATAAATGGGGCTAGGAATGGTCAGCTGAGGGACTGGGATACAAGTATGGGCTGTAGGGTCTCAGGATGTAGTCAAACAGTGGGGAATATACAGCCTGCACAAGAGCTGCTGTTACTTCTGCTGTAGGGCCCCTTTCCCATCTTGCTTGCTTGGGTTTTGATGCAGTGGCAAGACTTGCTTCTGACTGCATTAGAAAAGACACTTTTGTGTTGTAAGATATAGTCAGGTATTGTTTTGGATCCCATTTGGCAGCTTCTAGAAAACAAATAAGGTCTTTAGATCTAGGCAGAAAATGAAGTTAGTGTTCTTTTTAAAAGGGAAAAATACTGAAAGCTTGTTCATTTTATGTTTAAAAGACATCTCATCAGAATGCACCAGGGGTTGATTTTCCTAACATTTTATGTGTGGAACCCAAAGGAACAATAAAAAATTGTGAAAGGCAGAAACAATCATAGATTGTTAGATAAACCATATGGTAAGGGCAGACCTTGAAGAACAATGAAGTCATCATCTTCTGGCCTTTAGTGTTCATTTGTTTTCCTGTTTGCTTGTAATGTGCCCTGTGGCGACATCATCAATCTTATTCCTGTGTAATAATTCTTGCTACTTCTTTTCTTGCAATTACAAAAGGTGTTTTATGTTTATCAGCCATTGCAGACAACTCTGGTCCTATCAAAAGTATTATTTGGAGAAGTAAAAATGTTGAGTGTATCAGTGCCTCATATAGTGTGATATGTAAAATCAGATATTAGTAAGGATTTTTGACAATCTTTGTCTGCTTGATCTTCACATCTCTCCTTCTGCTTTTTAGGAGGTAAAGTCTTGAAATATTTCAGCATGTCCTCTAACTCTTCTAGTCTGCCAATTTTCGTGCAGATCAGATCTCAACAGATGAGTCCTTAGTCCTGTGACTAGAGCACAAAACAGTGCTTTTGTTGGAGTCATGGATGTTATTTTTGTGTCTCTGGAAAACATGCAGTAAGTATCTTGGAGCACTTCTGAATCTGAGGATGAGCTGCTGCAAAAAAGTTGTAGAGCCTCAGAAAGCCATGGAAAGTGTGATTACATATACTGGGATGTAGGAGGGAAGAAGACTGAGAAGCTCTTGAATAGAATATCCACTGAAAATGGAAAAACCATTTCTTTTTGTAGTTACCACCATTTCTAGTTAGAAGAATGACGTATCAGCTGTTTTTCTCGATGTAGAATGTCCATCTCAGCAGCTAAAGCCCAGAAAGTACAGAATTTGGTCACAAGAACTATCTCTTCACAAGTGGAGCTTTTTCTAATATAAAATAAATCAAGAAAGTGTAAAAGTAAACATCTATATTGACAATTTGCACCTCGGATGCAGCAGCTACTTTTCATAGTTATGCTGTCCCCCAGTTCAAAACTAAAATCAGGATTTACCTGGTTTACATAAACCCCACGAATAGGAAAGATGAATCCACAGGCTTAAAATGGACAGGTATTCTTCTGCTCTAGTTCTTGCTGTTCTTCCACGTATTGCTTGCTGCTTTCCTGTAAGTACAAGCATTAGGCTACAGGTTTGTGCTCTCAGAGAGTTTAATGTAGAGGAAATAGATTTAAGATTCATACAGGAGAAAAAAATATTAAAACCATATATTTCAATATGGGAGGAAATAGCCTTGCAGTTAAATGCCTCTCAAGAATATTCATATAAAACAGTGAAATCCTTGAAAAAATTAAACCCTTGCTTTCTATTAGTTCTCTTTTGTATCATCCTCCATTTGCTAAAAATAGTAATTATCTGTTTTTTAAAAAAAAGATTAATGCATGATGAAAACAAAAATTAAAACCTGTTCATGTCACATTATGAGTAACAGTTTATTGATATTAAGAACAGCCTTAACCTAGGTCAAATTTATATTCTTCATTAAGATTTTATATCTTGTCCTGCAGAGAAGAAAAATCACTTGAATTATTGCCCTCTACTGTAATTTACAGATGATGCCATATATGTCACAGAAAAGTTTTCTTACCAATTCTAATTTTTTATAGATCTTGATTCTGACATATGGCAGCAAGGGGGAATGTGTTGTAAGAGAAAAGTAACTCTATCTGTAGAACAGATGTATTATGAATATCTTTTCATTTAATCAAAATGTTGCCTGGATTTTCACAGTGCAACATTAGCACTTCTTAAAAGCATCAAAGCCAAGTAGTACCAAAGCAAGCATTTGTCTACTCTTCATGAATGAAGATCAAGGAGAAAATGTTATTGTTAATTTTATTAGTTTCCTTGAGGAAGAGTGGCTTCCCTAAAGTACAGCTTTCAGTTGCACCAGCAAAATAACAAAACACCACAGAACTCTGGGCTGATGTCAGTAGAGGAAGTGTATTTTGCTAAAATAGGAGCTCTGGGCATTTCTGTTCTTCTTAATAGGATCCCTGCTCAAATAAAAATGATACATGTCTGACAGAATGTTTTTCACACGCCACCAGTATATTCACAGGGGTTCATAAACAAATACAGAGAGGTAATCTATTCCCATTTCCTAGACTTGGAAAAATGTCATTGCTGTTTTGCTACAATGATATCTCCTGGAAAATTCCAGAGGAACTTCCTCATTGAGGTAGCTCTGAGGTAATTTTTTTCTGAACCAGTCCAGTGTTCTCAGAGCACATTTACTGATGTTTGTATTATAGATGTCTCAAGTTGTTTAAGAAGGTTTTCAAGACCTATTTCATCAAAGTCCAAAGCAGCCTGGACAGTACTGAATATTGATCCTGTGTTGAGAAGGAGGTTGGGAGTAGGTTTTCCCCCAAGTCCTTTCCTAACTGAGAAAGCCTGTCAATCTGAGGTCCCAATCTGAATTTGGAAATGTTTATTTACAACCAAAAACCTAAGCAGAAGTGCGATAAAGTATTCTGTTACTTATGAATCAAAACTTATTTTAGGACCTGGCAGCATGCTGTCTTAGAAACTGCATTACACCAAGTTAGTTTCTTAAAATTCTGGATCAGCATGTCTTTTCTCATGTCTGTTAGGATAAACATTTTACAGTAAAACGATGGTTGAAAAAAAGTTGGAACCATATGTTTTCTTAATCTGAATCCCAAAAAATATTGTTCAAACCAGGATTTTTCTTCTTTTTCTGACTAATTCTGAATATTATGTTAGAAAAATTTACATTCTGGGGTGGGGGTGAGGAAAGTACAAGTTAAAATTCAAGAGCATTTAATGATGCAATGTGCTAAACCACAAGACAGTATTCTGCTGTTGAAGATGCCACCCGCTTTCCATACACACACCACAGGTGACATGACTGTGAGTTTTTCTTGTCCAGTAATTAATGTCTGCCCGTACCTTTATTAAGATGTGAATGAGTATATTCCTGTAGCAGCATCATGTGAATGCACTGCTGCATCAGAGGTTGAAATTCTCATGGAAAATCAATAAGTTGTTTCAATTGAACTGAAATATCACCTTAGCTTCCATCGATGTAAACCTCAATGCTCTTTGGGGGTTACTTCGCACAACCATTTTTCAGAATACAATGAAAAATTAATTCTAATTGTGTAAACATTGTTAAGAGCCAAAATCTGATTGAAGAATTTTATATATTGGAAATAATACTGACTATAAAACTGAGGTATGAGGGTGGTTGGTCAGACTGTAGAAAGTGATTTTTTTCCTTATTTTCAGTCTACTTAAATAATTTAATTTCACTATAATGTGTATTTAGTTTGTACAGAAGAACAATATATTGAAAACAATAAAGTCAGAAGTAATATAAAGCATTTAATAAGAAATTTGGTTCTTGTGACTAAAGAATATTATATATTTTGTACATTAGAAGTGGAAAAAAAAGTAGAATAATTTCAGTTGAACAACTTTCTCAATTATTTCAAAACATTAAGAATTTAGCCATTCGTGGGCGGTTAGAACTTTCATTTTATGCTAACACATACTTTCAGGAATATGAAAGTGAATTGCCTCATAAAATGTGTTTTAGAATATAAATGTACTAGCAACTAAACATATCCAAGGAAAGGAATACTGTCTAGCTCAATGAAAGTCCAATAACTAGTAAGTATCAGTGATATTTCACTGTGATGAATGACAGCTGAACCCCTTTTCAACTCCCTTTTCAAGCATAAAACAAGGTTTTATAAAGCAGATATGTTTATTTAAAGCCTTGTTAATACAGGGTTTAAAGATCTGTGTTATCTAAGGAGGAGACAAGGTGTGTCTTCATATAATAAAAACCCTGCATTAAAATAAACTGATACATAATATTACACTGAATTATGTAAAAATTACTCAGTGATGCATCTAACTCCATGTCCTTAAACTTTAAGTCCTAAAATATAATTAAATTCTTGAGTCATATGCCCTAAAATCAATGTTGTTTAAAATGAAATGTAAGAGTAAATGATTGAATGAGGTAAGAATTAATGCTGTGGCTAGACTGTGGGAAGTGCATGATAATGCAAAAGGGAGGTGAAATAATCTGAATCATGTATTCAGTAGGCAGTGGGAAACATGTCTGAGGAACAGAGATTTGTAAATAATTCATGGAGAAATTACCTAAGCGTTAACAAGATCATCTTATTTCAGAATAGTTTGACTTTGGGTTTGTATTTGTGCTCCAATCATGCTACATATGAAAGGAAGAGGCATTTTTTGTATACTGTGTATACTCTTACACTAAAAAACTGGAAATCTCCTTTAACACTTGGAAATTGTGATTCAGACAAGATCAGCAAGATCCATTCTGTTTTATTCATATAAACACAGGGATGCGATGCGTAGTGTTCTATAAGCCCCCAACCCATTTATCAAGCTTTCATAGGGCTGTTTGAAGATAACTTATGTTTCAGTTACACTCTCCATCAGTAGTCAAGGGGGAAGCACAGTGTCTATGGTTCACCTACAACAAAATGTGGTTACTCTGAGCGAGCAGACTTCATTTGTCAGCAGCAGCAGTATTCTGGCAAGAAAAGCAGCGGCAAACACTTTTTCAGAAATGAGTGAATGAATGTAGATGGGACAACAGTGCCCTTTGTCTCTGTGACCTGCTGTTGTGTCTGCTGGCTTCTCAGACCCGCCACAGCCAGTGGCATGATTTAAAAGATCTGGAATCACACTGGATCACTTGGTTATATTTGAACTTCCACACATACGTCTTTTGATCCAAAAGGATAAATAAGCCTAGTGAGTTACCAGTGTTCGTATGGCAATTCCTTTATCATGGCATGTCAGATGGTAAACAGGTTTTAACTAGAGATACTCGTTACCATTTCCCAGAAACTAGGAAATACATGTTAAAATAGGAACTAATTATTTAAGAAAAAGAAGTATTGAACCTAATTAGAAATCTGAACAATGGTTCATTTCCACACTGCTTCTTTTTTTTCCAAAGGTGACTTCAGTGCAGTCCTTCTATGGTAACCACAAGCTGATAAAATTTGTTCTTAGATTTTTTTTTTCTATCTTTTCTCTCTCTTTTATACTTTCCCCCCTCACTATATTTTATTAACAGTTATTGGAATGCTTTACAAATTTCCACTGACTTTGCAGCATTTGAGCTCACAACCAGGATAGACCTCATGAGCTTCAGTTATTATAGCCACCAGAAATACATCCACTACTTTCTCAGTTTAAAGCTGATTCAATACTACAGTTACAAAATCGAAAATAATGAAAGCACTTGCTGCTACATCACTGAGTTTGACATTTCCTAACAATCTTAGAATTTCCCTTGTCATTTCCATTGTTGCCAGGAAATGAATCCATTATGCAGGAGACTCCTTATAGTGAGCAAGGGTCAAATCTCGACCAAGAAGAACTTTCCAGAGTGAAGACTGTTGGTTATCTTTGAGGTACTGGATAAATACAAAACTAAATATGTTACCTTGTGAACCTAAGTTACTGTGTCTGCTGATGACCAAAGTCCTGGGTTATAAATAGGACTTTGAAGTGATTCTTGACACTAGAACTTTGCTAGAACCTACCTGGGTGATTGCCTTACCCGTTCATGAAACAGAACTGATTCAAAGAATGTATTCAGAATGTTGCTTCTATAGGGAACCTTGCAGCACAGACAAGTTTAAAAATGCTCGTAATATGGTGTGAGAATCACATGGTGTCCAGGTACAAAAGAGAAGGAACTCAGTTACTATGTCTTTTCTATTTGATCCTGAAAACTAGAAAGAAAAAGCTCAGAGAAAATTCACTTTAAAAATTCAGCAGAAGCCTTGCCAAACAAGTCCACTGATAGGCCTATAAACCGTTAATTAAAGAAGACAACTAAGCAGAAGTAAAGAGCAGATGCTCTGCTCTAAGTAGTCTTCATGCTACTACAGTAGCAGCTTCACATGTTTCCTGCTCTTCACTGATGAATACAGGCTCAGACAAGTAGCTCACAATTCTTCCCTGGTCTGACCTGGCTAATTGCCGAGATAAAGAAAAACAATTAATTTGGTTTTTCTGAGGAAAAAGATCTTCTGTGCTTGAAAACTAAATGTGAGTTAGATAGTACATGGGGTGACAAGGAGAAAGAAAACTTTCCAGCAAATGAGAGAAAAAATGAAATGGACACAGACAGAGGCTGGAACGCCTGACAAAGGTGGGTAGTGTCAGTGTAACAGAGAATTCAGAGAGAAATACTTGGATATATAAGGGCCTATTGCAACTATCACAAATCTGTGTAAATTCAAAACTGACAAACCTGAAGCTACAGCAGTATCAGAGGTTGGGAAGATGAATTGCCTGACAGGCAGAATAAGAATAAGAAAGGTAGATATAATGTGAAAGAAAAGATTCTGATGGACACAAAATAAAATCCACTAATTGCTATTAATAAGGACAACTATTCCCACTGAAATAGCTCAACTATGACTGAGATAAATGGTAAAAGGAGGCCCTGAAATAATGAATTAGTCACATCACTTTTGAGAAAGGATTGCAGAAAATTAGTACCACTGCAACAACGTAACAATGTTTTCTACATGCTCAGAATTTCAATCTGTGTTTCTTCATGTTATAAGCAACACAAATGTTTGTATTTGTCTACTTTTCTGATTTTTAATTTCCTAGAAATGGGTAGCAGAAAAAAATAAGAATAGTGCCATCGTCTCCCTTTGAACAGCTGAGATTTTTGTCATTAGATTGATACAGCATCAAGAAATAAAGCCATTCCAGAGACATGATAGATTCAAGGTGCACATTCCAATGCCCTGAGCTTGTTCAACTTAAGTGAAAAAATAAACAAAAGAAAAGCTACTAAATAAGATCTTCTAGTCCAACAGCATGGATTGGAGGTATATAAAGGAATTCAGAGAGGTCAGACTGGAAAGATTTATCTTTTGAAGGAAGCACAGAGAATATCGGTGACCAAGCACAAGGGAAATTCTATAGGGGAGAGCTCTAGATTTAGCTGGATAGCTAGGCAGCTAAAACAAGACACTGAGTTAAAACTGGAAACCTTTAAGGATTAAAAAAAGAGAGGATGGATTAATCATCAAGAAATCTTACCAGGGAGATCAAAAAGATAAGAAGACAGACAAAAATTAATCAGAGTTGAACTCATCCTGATCAGTGATGAAGGGGTCAGGGTAACTGCAGGTGTAGCTCCAGTCTACATTAGCACTCAGCTTCTGTTTGCTGAAAATGGGATGTTGCTGAATATGCAGCAGAAGCAAGCTGGCTATGAGAAGGGACTGGAAAATGAGACATATGAAATGATAGGGAAAATTGAGGTCAGTGTCTCCTCATCACACACATTCTCTGTGCAGTGAGAGGACTACCTCATGGGAAGGGATGGGTTAACTTCAATTTTTACATTTCTGACTACAGGAACATAGGAAACTCACAAATGAGTCTGAGTTTTAGTAGAAATCTGATGTTGTATGGCACCAAAAATAGTTAATGCAACAGTAAGAAGGAAAAAGTTATCTAGGCACTTGCAGAAAAATCCCTTTGACCTTTGCGGTGTGCAAAACTTGGAATGTATTATCAATGAGAAAGCAATTCTGACTAGACAGGCAAACAGAAATTGGTACAAAGTGCAAGGGGGAAAAAAGGTATTTCTCATAAGGGCTGATAAAAGGATTTTCTTCTATAAATGAAAGGTTCATGAAAAGGAAATTATAGAGGAGGAGAAAAGTTTGAGTGCAACAAAATGGGTGTCATCAGTTGATCAGACACAACACAAAATTAACCTATTACTTTGGTTAATGTGCTCTTGAGCTGAAACAAAAACAGAACAAAGAGGGTTCAAAACCCACTTACACATTGCAGGCAAAACCTTCCCTCTGCTGATCTCTGAAAAAGTCATTCGCTCCCCTCTCTATTCACCACATCCCCAAGGCCAGATGGCTGCCGTGCCCAGCTCCAGGGCCATGGGCACCCTCTCTGAACAAAGACTAAAAAAGAGAAGCTGGAAACTGGAAAGAGGAAGCAGGAAGCTCCAAACCAGTCACAACAGTTCACAGAGTCGAACAAAAATTCAGTTTGGCTGACATAGCAAATCCCAATGCCTCAGGCAAGAATCCCACGAGATTTCAAACTACAGCAATGGCCTGTGAGTTGCCAGTGTGATGTGGTTCAAGGAAAGAAAATGCAGTTAAACACGTAAAGAATCTGTAGGAGAGTAACAAGTATTAATGCAATGCCCCAGAAAATGACTGTACACTGCGATCACCCACATTCAGGAAAATGAAATTTGTGTTAGAGGTGTACAGAGACTGCTCAGAGAAAGGGCAGAATTTTCTGCAAACAGTGACTAACGGAATATGGTTTAGTAGTCTCACTAAGCAAAGAGTGAATGACACACTCCATCCCTCAGTAAGAGACTTTCATTTCCCTCTCTACTTTTCTAGAACACAAACTGTGCAGAAGTTTCTAAAGCCCAAAGATAATATTAGTACAACAAAAAAAAAAGTTGGTATGGTGTGCACAGGCAAGTTTTGGCTGAAACTAAGAAGATATTCATTAACAAATGAGGCTTTGAATCAACTTCAAGTGGGATGAGAAAACTCCATGGTTTTTAGAATAGAAAGTCATTGCTTCATAAAACGGTTCAACCTAGCTGTTTGACATAGTCTTCTAGACAGTTTTTTTTTCTCTTGGTATTTTTATAACCTGATTTTTATTGTAACTATTGCAAATCATTAGCCCAGATTACTATCAAATAGTAAAGGCCAAATATGATCAGGTATTGTTAGCAATGTTAATCCTTTCTGTCTTATCACTAGCATTCATTTATTTGTCTCTAGCAGAGATGTTTCTGTCTGAAAGGTGTGATATTGGTCACTGCTAGACCCAGGGTGCTGGTTGGTCTGGGTACATTCAAAATAATTACTGCCAGGCTTCTGTATTCTTATTTGTAAAAGAAAACACACATTTGAACAAGGGAGGAAGAACAGAAACCCTCTGATTGTCACAACTATTAGACTATCCATGAATCGATTCAAAAAGCCCATCAAGATAGCTATTTTTATTCCACTTGCCAAATGTGAAAATATGCTGAAATGTTAATTGACCTTTCAGGATTAAATAGATCCCTGTTAAATATTAGCAAGTAAATTGGAAAGCATCGACAAAAGTTGAATTCCTACAGGTCATAATTTTGTGACAAGAAGTAAATAACATAACCTCTCTAGCAACACGTGCGTATTAAACTAACCACCACATACCAGTGTCAACATAACAATCGTTATATTTATGCAGTCAGTTCCTTAGCTGAAGGCTGCCATCAGGAGTCAAACATTCATCTTAAAGATTGTGACAACCACAGGGGCAACTAGATTCTTATGAAGATTTTCTACTAAGCAGCAATAAAGACTGACTTTTATGTCAGCAGCAGCAGCATAAGAAATGAAAAATGCTCAAAAAATTTCCTTGCTCTGAAAAAATAAATGAACTATGGTTTAGCTGTGCCTAGTGTCATCTGTTCCCCCAAAGACACTTTTAGTGTTTCAACAATTCCTACGGATAGTGTATCCCATCAAATAGCAAAAATGAGTTCCTAAGCCAAGCTCTACCCAGTGCATTTCTTACTGCAGCATATATACACGGTGGAGAAAAGTGCATGCAGTCTTTCACTCCTGACAGCTAAGCATTTGGAGCACCAGCATGAGATGGCTGAGTTTCTTTCCTAGCACTAGATAATAACTAGAGGTTATTAGAGGGAGATGGCCAGGTCTGTGACAGACTCCAGCACTAACAGGTTAGTAACTGCATAGTAAGTAAGAAAACCCCAGGAGCAGTTTCCAGTGTCGAGTGGTAAGCCTATGGATATACATGCAGTAGTCTACATGTGGCCATATGTGCATGGACTGTATCCCTACATACGTGTACATGTGTGTGCACACACTCACGTGTACATACCGCATTTGTTATTCAGGCAGAGATGGAGGATTGCATGGACGTGATCCAAAACACCAGAATGTTAACTGAAAAAATGCTTTCAGATAATTTTGGTATCGCTCAGAGTCTGAAGGGTCCAGCTCTTTGCTTGGAGTTAGTAACTACACAGAAAATGAAAATGTGAACTGCACTATGGTAAAAAAGAATATTGCTTAAATAGAATACCTTTTCCTTTTTGTAATCCCTGTAATTAATTTAGAGACATTTTTGCATTTTATTTCTCTTCCTGATTAGTGAAACAATCTTTAAAGCAACACAACCAAAAATACAGTGAAAACTAATAGTTTTCAATAACAAGAATTTTAAATTCTGAAAAGTAAATGAACTGTGCCCTTGTCTGATTGTGGTGGCTGGATATGAGTGTGTTACACCTCATTTTAGGAAAAAGAGCTACCTTTCAGTGCCACCAGTAGCCTCTCTTTAGCATCACCTCATTTTAGGAAAAAGAGCTACCTTTCAGTGCCACCAGTAGCCTCTCTTTAGCATTTCCACAGATGTTCCATGATGATATAATCTTGTTTGCAGTATTGTAGCTTTCAAAACCCCTGTTTTGACATAATAGTTGTTAGTATTGGACTGAGGTCTGCACTACTTTAAATCCTCTTGCATTCTGCTGCTTGTCTTTTTCATTGGATTGCTTTTTGGGGTGGCTGATTCTAATTTAATACATTTATCCAAAACAAAATATGGCATAAATAAAAACCTTAAACAGAGAGGCATATTTATAAACAAATTAGATAACTATGAAGAACTTGAAATGCACTGCATTATCAATCAGAAATAATTAAATTACAAATAACTAGGATTTCTTGTAATTCTGCTTCACATTATGTAGCCTGGCAAATTAACAAGAACTAGGAGAGGTTCCAGCTCTTTTCCAAAGTGTGGTATCTTCCATTCAGCAGAAAGTCAAGTCACTTTTATTTTTCAACAACAGACTGTACTTTGAATTTCTATATTCCTTAAAAGAGTCATACTGCAATACAGATTTTACTCCTAACATGAGACTTACTCTTAAGGAAACCATTAACTTGTGCTTTCTAGTGAGAAACAACAGCCACACACACACACATACAGATATACACGTAATGGTTCTGAAAATTTTACTGGTTTCTTAGAATATTTATGGGTCTTTCAAAATATTTTGGCTTCTTGTCAAGCTCAGCTAGATACTTCATCAACATCTAGCCATGATGAGACATCAGTGTATAATGTTGCCTTTTTAACTCGTGGGTCATATTCTGAACTGTCTCCTCCTTGTTCAATAACAAAAAACCTACTGCCTGAAAATATTGGGATAATAACAAATAAAAGATTAAATCATAGTCAAATCCAAACCCCACAGTTTACATCTATGTAAAACACACAATGGGAAATAACATACGAGAAAGTAGAAACCAGAGCTTGAACAAAAAGGTAGAGGTAAGAACAAGTGGAATTTTCGTTTTGATGTAACTGACAGTAGACAGCAAGACATCCAGAATGATCATTCCCTCTAAAGTGTTCCAAGTTTTATGTTGTAGCATTGAGATTATTTGAAAAGCCTACTGTTGTAAAATTATGCAAGTAACAATGGTTTTGTACTGACAGATCACTCATGAGGAAAAATAGCTGAATGGATCTTGTCCAAAATAAAGTAATTTTTGTTCAGAAGAGGGATTCATAATATTCATCACACTTATGCTGAAGAGTTAGCATGCTCCCTTGGTTGCATAGATTTCTGAGTTAGATAGTCCTTGAAAATTATGTGCATTTGGATGGGCTTTTTACTGATATTTGCTTCCACAAATTTGGGACATTCCTGTTCATACAATAATTCATAGGCACAGAATGGTGGAACACACAGTATTTTTGCAGTCTTTTGGGACCTGGAGCAGCTTTGGTCTGAAACTGCTTTATATTTCAGAAGTGAAAAGAGAAGGATGAAAATAAATTACGGAAAAAATCAATCACACTTCCCCTAGCATTACACTTTTGATTTATTGCTACATTTAGAGACCATACCAGGTCTTATAAGTCATCACACCACTGAGTAAATGTTCTGGTTTGAGCTAGAACAGAACCTATTCTGTTCAGTGATTTTGCTTTGCAGTCCAGTCTCTTCTCAGTATCTGCACTTTCTGGAGGTACTGACGTTGGTGCAGGCAGGGTCTGCTTCTACAAGTGATAGCACCTGATGGCTACAGTTACTCACCAGGTAACGAGTAGACATAGGTCCATTTAAATGGGGAATCAAGAAAGCTGGAAAGTATTGCTTCTATTTTGGAGGTGCAAGAATAGAATTATATTGAACAATGAGATGTTAGGCATAAAGGAGAAAGAAACAACTACTGCAGTCTGGTCAGTTGTGAAATGTAAGCAACACAGGTACATTTGATTGCATGGCCAACTGGAGAAGGTATCTGACCTGCCAGCATGAGGCAGAGAAGCATAGGGCTTGGAGAAAAAACTTTGTCATCTAATGGAGTTGTAGGATTATCAGAACTCTTCCTCAAGACGTTGGCAGGACCTTCTCTGGAATAAGATGTAAAGCTTAGGTTTTTTCCAGAAACAAAAACTTGACCTGAGAACAGCCTATGGTTTACTGAACTAATTAAAGGAGAGGAGTATCTACCAAAAGGACTTAGCTTGAAAGTAGATGGCTTGTTTATCTTAGCAAAACTATGTCTGAGGGAGACATTTACTGTAAAATGATGATACATTTCAAGAGAGGAGAATAGTCACAGAAATGCATATTTTGACAAAAGATTAAATTTGTAATTTATATTATTGTAAAGCATATATTATCATTATTATTAGCTTTATGCTAAAAAAAAAAATCTTCCAAACCATCATAATACGAATAAAGAATCTTAACTGTTTTAAGATAGAATATGACAAGTTTATGGAAAAGATGTCAGAATGTGATAATTTTTGAATTTACAGTGGAAACTCTGTCTATGTCATATATTGATATCATAGAATCATTAAGGATTGGAAGGGACCTTGAAAGATCATCTAGTCCAATCCCCTTGCCACAGCAGGATCACCTAGACCAAGTCACACATGCATCTTCAAAGACAATTGAAAGGAGCCTTATTGCTCCTTGTATACGCTGTATGTGGATAGTTGTATTAAAATGCTTCAGGAATTTTGCTAGATAACTCTTAGTGTTTCTCAGAGTTTGTTTTTTTTAAAATACCAGATAAACTCCTGACTCACTAAGCTGAAATTTCCTATTCCTCTTGTAAGATTTTCTCTCACTAAAAATAAAACTAGCATCATATTTTTGACTTCACTATTTGATAAAGGAATATTCTTTTATCACATGAAGAAATGTGATATATGCCACTAATACATTTATTTTTCTAGGTTTAGGTTTGTAAAATTATAATTACTTAATATCCCTCCATTATTGCTGGTACTTACTTGACTTCTTATAAAAATTCCCATCCAAACCAAGACTCAATCCTTTTGGGATGATTTTATCGTGTATCATCAAAACAGACTTGTTCTGTTCGAGCAATAAATTCTATAAAATTTACCATGTAAATAAAATATTCATTTGACTCCACTTTCTTTTATGGCTCTCCATAAATATGGGGTTTAGAATTCAGATTGTAGATCTTGCTTGGCTCAATGAAGAACTATTGTGTCTGTCAGCATTATTAATTTAGACTATTTTACATGCATTTAGGACATTGACTTGGACTGTACTGCAATGCACAAAAGCATTAAATAGACTGTCCATTATAAATTAGCGTCTCAGGTTAAAAATAAGTTTATAATGAAACACTAAAAATTTAATTTAATTTCTTATTTTTTATTAAAATCTTTTTTACTTAGTCGAGGCTGTTTAAATCTATGTTTATTAAAACTCCATTTCAAATACTCAGCAAAACCTTAGTATTGCAGTGGCCAGAGGCACTTAATTTTGACTATTGAGAATAACATTAAAGAATTTAGACTCATAATGCACTTATTAATCTCTCTAATCTTTCAGTCCTAACACTGTTCTCAGATCTCTGGCTCCCTACTTGTTCATTTCCTTTAACAGTGCTTCACTCCTGAAGTTTCTACTGTGCTGCTTTCTGATTCCTTCAGTTCCTTCCTCTCCTGTTGTTCTGTTTATATTCATATAAATCTATGGACTTATCTGACCCCTTTTTTTCCCTACCATCTCCAATATAGTCCCAACAAGTTTTGCTCTTCCCTTGCAAGCTCTCTGAATTCATCAGTTTTCAGTCTGCATTCTGCGTGAAACTAGTGCTCACAGCAAACATATCTGAAAGCATCAAAATGGAAGAAACACTCATTGTTTTAGTCAAGACAATAAAAGTGAGCAGCGCTGTTGTCACTGGAATGTTATGAGAGGCTGAATGGCGACGTTGTTCTCCTTTAGAATATACACTCTAGGGCACCTTATCTTGTGAGTCATGGAGAAGTCCAGCCTATACTTAAGGAAGGGTAAAAGTTCATTATCCAGCTAACTAAAAAATATTTTTAACCAAACTGAAAGTTATGAAAAGAAATTTTACGCAATTCGTGGTGGCTTTCTTTAATAAGAAAGGCCTTACCTCTAGTGGGTAGTCAGAGAAAATTTAACCAACAAAAATCTGTCACTGTGTAGTAATTTACACAACTAACAGATGTGTATGACTAAACAAAGACAGCACAGAATACAGAGGTGTAGAATATATTTCAAAATTACATATTACATACACATTCAAAAAGGGACATGAGATAGAAAATCTATTGTTCAATTTGCTTGAAATAGGATACAGAGACAAAAGAACTGTGTATTTTGATTTTCAACCTTTTAAAGTTTCAGTTGGGTATTTCAGTTTTCAAAACAAGTTGTTGAAATCAGTTTAGTTGGTCAAAAATATTTTCATATACTGTAGCCTAATGGAGTTTACACGAACAACATTAGAATCACATTTTCCTCTTTCAAATATTGTATTCCTTGATTGTGTAGCTGCATATTCATTGATCGTAAGTATTGTATAATGCTTTTATATAGAGAGCTTGTAGTTATTCCTGAATAAGTCCAGTATTTGAAAGTAGAATGAATTAAATATAAGATCTACATTTGGGAAGGAGTAAATTTTCTTTTTAAAAAAATAAATCATTTGGCACAGATTCTGCTACCATTCCTCTGAGACTGTCATAAATCATGTGTGTCAGTCACTGTGGGTCCTTATCTATCAGCTTGCATAAGCTTGTATAAATGAGAGTACCAGCCTCACCATTCTACCCAGAATTGTGACCCTTTAATTGTGTTTAAGTTTGCCTGCTCATTAGCTGATAGATCCAGACAAAAAAGAATATGAAAGTCACTGTGTACTGGAACCTGACTCCCTCTTGTCTGCTGTGTCTGTATGTCACCCTTTGCTCTTGCATTTCACAGTACTTATTCCTAGAGCACTTGAGGAAGAAGAATTAAACTATATTTTCTTATGGTTTCCTCTTTCCAAAGACAGAAAGGGCTTCTGAAAAAGAATAAATACAGAAGGAAGAGTAAGATCCAGTTAAAAAAATCAAGGTGATAAAAGGTGGAATAAAGTGTATTTATTCACGATGCACATGCAAACAGAATACAAAGTCTTATGCAGGCAGTGCCCAACTGTCTCATGATCCAAGAGGGGCTACTAATCTGTTGAAATATGGAACTTCCTTTCAGATAAAATTAGAAATGACAAGCTATCTGTGTCCTCTTTATGAAAGGCTTTTCACTGGACCTTGAATTAAGAATCCTTACCATCACCTTGACTATAACCCACAGACAGGGGAATGGAGGGAGCTGAGGGTGACAAGCAGAGGAAGAGCAATGTAGGAGCAATAGAATGAAGCTCCCACAGCCCAGTTCTCTCTAGAGCATTTGGGCAACACACAGTCCCTCCCCTCCCTCCCCACATCTCAACACCCTCAGCCACCACTGGCGAACAAAACAAGCTTTGTGCGTTGCAAGGACCAGACTGGATGGCTCTGATGGCTTCTGCAAGGAGGGCACTATACATTTTATCATCTCAGTAGTGGTACCATATTAAACTCTTATTGACTTTCTTTTTAAACATTCAGAACAATCCGTCGGCCTGCAATCAGCTCTGGCGCTCGCTGCCAAATATTTGTGGCTAGTAGAATATGTATTTGAGTTTGTTGAACTGATTTGTTTTGCTTTTGTTTTACAATACGCAACAGGGAGTTAGCCATTCAGGTACCTGAAGGTAGGTTCCTCTGGCACTTTAGCACAAGGTAACCTGTTTATTTTACAGTTGCCACTCCAGAGGAAAAACAGCCCCTGTGCTCATCCCTGTCTGCCTCGTGTATATTTTCAGACACCTCTAGGCACACATAAGGGCCCCATTTAAGCATGTAAATAGCCTCTCTTTTCTTATGTTTAGAATAGGCACAGATCATTTGTCAAATCCCATGAACTTTTGTCAAAGAAAATGTAGACTTAATGAAGTCAATTTTTCTTATTTCAAGAATCAGTTGCTATGAAAACACTTATCCTACCAAAACGTTTGATGCTACAGTTCCTTCACAAAACCATGTATATATACACACACATACACACCCCCCCACCAAGTACAGCCATTTCACCCTGAGGTGACATCCAACATGGTTAGTCTACTGTGAAATAAGGAAGAAGAGTATCATTTAGAGGACATATAAATGTCAGGCTCAGCAATTCTAGCAATGACATGTTCTGGGCTAGATTTGCTGCTCCAGTGGGATACCTCTGCAATGTTCTGCTGGTACAAAATAATCTACTGCAACTGGTGCATCTGCACACAAGCTGGAATGGGAGATCCTCAGTTTGCCCAGCACTAGAAACTACAGGCTGCTTTCCCACTTTACTGTCGTAACATTTATATTGGAACAATTCAACGTTCATGGAATTAAACAAACCTTTTGGCTGTCTCCTCTAGGGCACTGCTCCTTGTGCCTGTGACGCACAGTGTAGAGTGAGGCTAGTGGTGGAGACTGTCACCTCGGCTTCCTCCCTCTGCTGAGGAAGTCCTGACTGATGGAGAGTGCATGCCCAGAGATTTTTTTGACTGATCAGAGCATGCTGTTCAAAGCTAGCCAGTCCTGTGATCCAGCTAAAGACACGACATGCGTAAGATGAGCAACCAAGCTCACAATTATCCTTTGCTGTCAGCTCTCATTTCTTAACGAGGCTTCCGTTTTCTAAAGAGTTTGATTTGCTTTCTCACCAAGATGTTTTTCTTTTCAGGAAAAGAGGTGCTGATTGGCGTAGGCTGAACCAAATCTGGCAGTCTCCATTGACTAACCATGAAAGGTTAAAAAGGAAGGAAACAAAACATGAAGGGAAAAACAAAGAAATTCTACAGTTTCATATGGGGCAATTGAAAGTTCTGCATAAATTAATTCTGTATCTTTGTGTCCTCAGAGCTCAGACTGGAGATAAAGGGGCAAATCAACCCAAACTGGGACTGAAATGAAGACCTTTCAAATCACAAAAGTGCTTTTTCCTTCATGAGTTGTATTTTTTCAGATTCTGCTTCTTTATTCTATGGATGCTGCCAAATTTGGCGCTCAAAGCATTGAGCGTTGAAACAATATTTTGTCAAGTCAGCACTTGCTTACCAACACTTTGTGATTTCTTCATGCAGAGAGTCTTAATATAATCCACGTGTTTACTGTGCAAGAGAAATGAAAATCCCTGTCTTTTCAATTTTATTCTTGGAAGAACAGATGCTTAGTTGAGTCCGACCAGTTTCAAGCATTATCAGAGAAGAATACACATCTAACAAATTTACTAGTTAGTGGTAAGTAACAGACAGGAACAAATCTATAGACAATACATATCCAAAAGCACTGTGGAACAATAAGTATCTATGAGAGGGGGTTTCTAATCTCATTACATTTGTTCAGCTCAACAACTGCAATGAGGTGATTTACTGTGAAATGAGGCTCATGCTCTGCGGATCATAGGATTTTAGTTTCTGAAGCTTATTAATGCTAATGCAATATTTTTCACTTACTTGGTGGGCTTTCAGTGAATGGAGAATCATCAGCTCAACAAGTCACTCAGGCACATGCCTCGTTCTGACCAGACTGAAGGATTGTGGCTTCCACTACACAGCAGCCCAGTATGTCCACTGTATAGCAGGCCAGTACGGAGAATAAGCTCATGCTTCTCTGCTCTCTTGTCTGAGAGTTGAGATATGTTCATCTGGTCTCCATTTCTAGCAAAGCTGCTTTTCCTTTGGGAGCTACACAAAGATATCTTCCCTTCAGTGCTGTGCCAAAAATATGCCAAGGTTGCTAATGCTGCTCAGAAAGATTATTTGCACCTCAGGAAGATTTCACCTGACATGTATTATACAGCAGCTTGTCTTTCAGTTTCAGCCTTTCCCTGTCTTCTCAGAATCACAGAATGTTAGAGGGTGGAAGGAACCTCAAAAGATGATCTAAGTCCAACCCCCTTGCCAGAGCAGGGTAAGCCTACAACACTATCTCAAGATATCCTACATGGGGCTCAAGCCCATGACCCCAGGAATTCAGAGTCCTGTGCTCTACCAACTGAGCCAGCCAGCCTCTTCTTGTGGACTGACTAAAGCATGATGCTACTGCAAGCTGGTTATGACGTTCTGTGGAGTCACAGAGAATGAAACACGAGTTGCTGTTGCTTTACTTTCATAAGCAGGCTTTACTAGTTTTAGCTTTGCTTTAAAAAAACTAAATACATTAGGAAGTTCATAATTCTCTGTTTGTAAAATAGAGCTAAATATAGCATTGACAACATTAAAGAATGTGCTTTTAAAGAGACCTTTTCAATTTAAAACATGCTTTTGACATAGTACCTAAAGATAAGCAGGACACAGGACATGTCTGAAAACTCTGCTGCTTCTTGCTGCATCTGCTAGTTCAGGAGAACACTGCACAGAGAAGGATAATGGGCATTGGATGTTCTGGTGCAAACAAGACTGGCTGTTAGAGAAACTGGTTTTGAATATATTTAGATAAAGATCCAAAGCAGTACTATTATGTGAATCAAACATTTAGAGAGAAAATCTCCTTAACACGGTGACATAAAGAGTGCTTGTGGGGTCAAGCAAGCAACATTCTTCAGAGATACTTGTTCTGTGTTGCATCATATTATATTCTGAGTTACTAGAATAACTCAGAATATAAGCTTTGCAGAAAGATTGTTGGAGTTCTGTATGTGACAATACACTATGGAACAATATTTTAGATACTAGACATTAAAATAACAGACTTAAGTCAGCTTACAATTGTAAGTGCCTGTGGTCCTTGATGTACAATAGATTTGGTGGCGTTCAGAAATAACAGCTATAGAACAAGCTAATTTTTCTCTTTCATTTGCTAATCACTGAAGTTGTGATCTGCATAATTTTATCAGTACTTTTGAATGCTTTTGTTTGCTGTTATTTGTAAATATTGAATATTAATTTTCAGACGGACTTACTTTCCATCCCTTTATTGAGTTTTGTAACTTTGCGTTCTGCATGGCCACTTAACTCTTACTCTTAATGCTTACAATCATAAAAACACTACTCAGTCTGTTCCATGGAGTTTCCTGTCTTTTCTTCCAGAAGCAAAACAACACTCCAGCATTTCCAATAAAGAGGTGAAAAAGCAATATCACATCCAATGCTTTTAAAGACATGTGAATAGAAAGAAGGAAAGTTACCTGGGTACTTTGGAGTAATCACAAAACAAAAGAGTCGTAGACAAAGGATCAGGAGCACTACTTTTACAAGAAAAGGCAAAGAACTTAAAAGAATTTCAGTTTCTATCAGTTAGAAAGAAACCTACATGACAAGAAACAAGTTTACCTCATAGCTTCTCAAATACAAGGCTTTGAGAATTCCTCAGTTCTCAGAATATTATATATCAGTTCAGAATTTCTTGTTTACCTTTCCATTTTGTGGGGTTTTTTCTATTTTAAAAATTATATATTTTTTGTCCTTATTTCAGCATTTGTCATGCTCTTGGTTAGTAAACACACCTAAGCAGACATGCTCCTCACAGCCCTGCAGCTGGGCAGGCCACCTTTCCTTCTGTCCCTGTTTAGTTGTCTTTGTGTTTTATGGCTTTGTAAGGAGAATGTGTTTCGGAACATTCATGAATTGCAGATCAGTTTCTTATGAGCTGGCAGGACTGATAGCAGTAGTTTTTCTTCTCAGCAGTCTATAATTCCACTTCTTACTCACTGCTTGTCTTTTATGCTTCCCCCTTATCTATTTCTTTCTCCCCGTAGATGGGCAGTGCTGCCGGGAGTACTAGATGGCAGTTACATGTAAATTGGCACACTTTTCAAGCACTTAAGAGCAAAATTATTTCAGCTGAGAGGACACCAACCTAACAAAAGAAAGGAGGAAAGCCTGCTTCATTCACATGGTTGAATATACAGGCTTCAGATTAACATACATTAGGTAATGTTCATTGCCTAAATTCCTTAAAACTATTTTTAACACTCCTGGTATTGCAAAGCACATTTTTCTAACTAATGCCTTTTTATCTAAAGCTCTGCTGCACGTTTGAGATACATTCAGCTATCTAATTTTTCCTTCATTTTTAGCTGCAACAAGATTTGACAATCAGATATTTAGAAATTCACAATGTGCATTAGTCATTCATAAATCTGAGGAAGCTTCCAGAAAGCTGAGAATATGGGAAATCTCATTATTTACTGTGCTACTGTGTGTTTCATCACAAACAACGAAAGACTTGTTTTATTGAAAACGAATACAGTTATCAATTTGGAGATAATGAAATCATAGAATCATGGAACAGTTTGGGTTGGAAGGGACATCCAGCATCTGTCAGATGAAGTGTTTATCTAGTGTGTGAGCATTTTGCCTAAGAGAAATGGAGTTGTCGTTGTTCAGTCTGGAGAAGAAAAGGCTCAGAGAAGGTCTCACCACAGCCTTCCAGTGTATAAATGAAGCTCAGATGAAAGACAGACACTTTGTATAAAGGCATGTAATTGTAGGACAATCAGCAATGGTTTTAAAATGAAAGAACACATAAGATATTCTTTACAGTAAGGTTCTTTAGGCTAGAGGACATTGCTCAGATAGGTTGTGGATGACATGTCATCCCAGACTGTATTTATATCTGGGATTGCCCTGAATCAGGTGCAGGACCATATGCCTGACTCAGGCTCAGACATACTGAGCTTCGTGATGGGCCAACTTTTAAAGTCTGTCAAGATCCCTCTGGATGGCATCCCTTCCCTGAAGCACATCAACAGCATCACTCAGCTTGCTGTCATCTCCAACTTTGCTAAACAAGTCCTTAGTCTCACTATGTTATCTATGAAGATATTAAATAGCATAGGACCCAGTATGGACTCTTGAAGGACACCTCTTGTTACTGGTTTCTCCTTGGACACTGAGCTCAAAACTGTAACTTTTTGACACAACCATCTAACATATTCCTCATTCATCCAACAGTCCATCCATCAAACACATATTTCTCAAATTTATCCACAAGAATGTTGTGGGGAACCATAACAAAGGCCTTACAGAAGCTCAGATAGTGGAGATCCACAGATCTTCCCTTGTCCACATCTTATACAGAAGGCCATTAGATTAGCCAGCTAATTCTGTCAAGACCCTGAGATGCATCTCATCAGGTCACATGGATATATATGTATGTTGAGGTTTCTCAGATGGTCTCAGAACTGATCTTCTCTCACGATGGAAGGGAAAACTTTGTTTCTCCAGTTCCTGCCTTGAGGTTTAAGGACTTGAGAGATGTGGGAAGAGAGAGTATTATTGAAAACTGAAGCAAAAATCCTGATGAGTACCTCAGTCACTTCCATTATGGTTGTCAATGGTTCTTGCTTATTAGATCTGGTAAATTTTCTTTAACCTTCCTTTTCTACCCAATGTATAAAAAACACTTATTATTGTTTGTATCCCTTAACAAATTCTGCTCCAGGTGTGCCATATCTTTTCTGATATCACTCCTTTGCATCTGGGCAGCTTCCTGGTTTTCTAACAGGAAATCTGCCCTTAGTCCCACTGTCTCCGCTTGCCCCCTTATATTTCAGATTGACCAGGAAGTCCTTACTCAGCCATGCTGTTCTCTTGCCTTTCTTTCATGTTTTCTTACACATGGGAGTTGAGAGCTCTTTCGCTCTGAGAAAAATATTCTCAAAGATCTGCAAACCCTGTTCAGTTCCTTTATCCCTGAGGGCAGTTCCCCAGAGGGCCAGTCTAGAATCCTTAAACAACTGCAAGTTTGGTCCCATGAAATTCAAGGTTCTGACTGTACTCTTCAGCTGGCTCGTATCTTTAAAACCAAAGCATGATCAATGCACTGAGGCTGATACCAGTGTTGGCCTCGCTAATTAGTTCATCATTATTCAGATGTTTGTTACTTACATGATGAAACAATTACAACAATATGCACTTTTAGAGGCTCTGAGCAACTTAAATAAGCATTCACCTGGAAAATGGAGTAGCCAACTGAAGTAATAATATATGCAAATTGGAATAATTCATATTTGGCATTTAAAGACTTTTTTAAAAGACATTTTCTTAAAAACTATGTTTGGAATAATAAAATCTGATGGTCTCTAGCCTTTTTACACTACATTTAATGAAACTTCTCTAATTCAGGTCTTGATAGTTTAGTTCCAGTTTGCAAAGCTGTAATTAATATATTTTTTGCAGTGACAAAAGAGAGGAAGACATAACTGAGACAAAATTACTTTTGAGGATTATTGTTGTCTTATATTTAGTTTTCTGTCTTAAATGAACTTCTCAAGTATCATCTTTCATAATTATGAATTATTAAAGTCTCCAATGGAAATTATTAGAATAGCATAAGGCAAATGAAAGGCTGCACTGCTAACAGTTAATCATATTAAATGCAAGGCAACTACATTTTTTTAAAGTGACAATGTGCTTTAAAGCTGTGATATGAGCTTGATAATGTATCTGGAGTATTGGCATGACAGTCAAACACTGTTACGATCACAAAAATCTTACAGGGTTGCGTAACTCTTATAAATTTTAGTGGAAATTAAAGACGCTCAGGATTTTGAATTATGTGCATAAATTCCACTGCATAAGAGGAACCAGAATGTATTCTTATGTTCAAAACAATGAGGAGGCGATTAGCAATGTTTTGAATTATACCTGCATCACTGAAGAAAGCGAAGGAAAGCTTAAAAGGAGAGACAACACAAAAAAATTATTGCTATTACAGCTGCTTTGCTACTTGAAAGAGCAAAAATACCTGAAACAAATTGCATAGATATTGTAGGTGAAATGTTAAAAGTGTAAAATAAAATAGGAAACTCCCAAACTGTCAGTAGAAAAACAGGAACTATTCACTCTGTCTGTCCCATAAATAACATGTGATGACCTGATGGGAAAACAATGTTCACCTGAGGATTTTTTCTACTAAGACTTTGCTTTCCTGTTGTTTTTTTTCCTGCCCAGCCTTGATGTAGTTGTCCCCATGAGCATGACAACAGCTTCGATGCTCTACGTGGCACCCTGACTGGGGAGGATCTGCTGGCAGCACTTTTGCTGCAGATACATTGCTCTTGCTTGCAGTACTTGCCTGTGTTCTATTTTGTGCCCATTGCCACTTGTTGTGTTGCAGGGCACCACTGAAGTGTTTGTCCTCATCCTGTTCACAGACCTTTAGATATTTAAAAGTATTGATAAGATCCCATCACGGTCTTGTCTTCTCCAGCCTAAACAGACCCAGTTCTCTCAGACCTTCCTCTTAAGAAAGATCATGAGTCCACACCTCATCTTCATAGCGCTTTGCTGGACTCTCCAGTACGGACTCTCTCCAATAAGGGGAGAGACAGGATGATGCCATTTATTTTGTATTTAGCATCTATATATTTCATTTATAAAAATATCATTAATGACTAAGCTAAGCGCACATCTCTGCAGAATTGTCCTAATAATCGTCCTCCCCGTGACAGCTAACTATTCCTGACAGTTGTTTTCTAGCTCTTAATGAGTAATTTATATATCTACTTTAGTCTTGTTTTCCACAGACTTCTTAATCTTTTTTAAGAGCCCTTAGTAGCTACAAGCATTTATTACAATTCAATGTATTGTCATCTGAGAGCTTTTAGTGTTGTTCAACGCCTTTTGAAAATCAAGCTCCATTATATCAGCGTTCTTGCTCCACTGTGGAGACCTGCTGACTATGTCAGAAAACTCTATATTCGTGAGAAGTGCTATTCCTTTGTAGAAGTTGTTATTTATTCATATTTATGAACCGTAATGGTTCATATTTATTCAGGTGCACATAAATGATCTTTTTCCAGCCAGTTTCAACTAATTAACCTGCTGAACACACTGAGCTGTTGGTCAGTCCTTGAATTCCCCCGCAGCGTTCTGAAATACTTTGTCGCCTTTGTCAGTCCTCTGCCCCCACACTGCCTGTGAAAAGGAGTCTTCTGATTTTGTTGTTACATCTTCAGGTCTCCCAGAGTCCAAAGGGAAATATCAATCAGTCTTGCAATTTTTGTTACTGTATTTTGTTTGTAGCTTCAATAACTTGTGCTGACAGTTGTGCACTTCTTTTAGTGTGTCTATAGCAAAAAAACATTCAACTCAGAAATCTCCCTGAACTTATCCATGTTAAGTGGGGATATAAATAGGCAATTTTTCTTCTCTGCTGTGGTGGCCTGTTTTCCTCATGTGCCTTTTTCATGCCTTGATTCATTTCCTCATGCTACAGACTCCCTAGAAAGCTTCTTACTTACCCGCTTTGCCAAAGGATTGACTTTTCTGGTTTTTTTTTTGTTTCTGTAGATAGTTTCTCAGAGACTTTCTTGTACCATTTTCTGTTTTTTTACACATAACTGACCACTTAGTGCCTCTTATTTTTGCTGTTATCTTATCCAAATTTCACCATTGTTTAAAGCTTTTAAAAGGTTTCCTTTTCTAATGATAAGCCCTAGCCTGCTGAATTTTCTTAGGCTTTTTCTACAGGTTGTACTCTTTGACTTGGAGAAGCTATGTGATGGTATTAGATAGTCACTGTGCCACTGAGAAGGATTAATCTCTTTAACCTTTATCTAACAACTTTCCTTATTTATAAGTGATTTATCCACCTAATCAGCAGTAGACCTTTTAATTTAGTAGCTTCAGGATTTTGGACTCCAAATGCCCTATGCATTTCTCAGTAATTTCTAATGATATCACTTGAACCATCTCCAGCACACTGCTCTGAGTCAAATCTAAAACCTTTCATCGACAGTTTCTAGATATTTAGTCAGGGAATAATACACAGATGTGATGTTCACCTAGGCTACCAGGGAGCCCTGTACTCTGCTGTCTGTTGCATTATATTAGCCTGCTTGCTCCAGTCTCAAGTCTTGCTGATGCAGTCTTTGATGCATTTTTCACTGACAACCTCTCTTCTGACCCCTTCTGAGTCAATGGACCACAAGATGGACACCAGCGAGGCAAAGTCCCTCCAACTGTAAGAGATAATCAGGTTTGTGACCACCTGAGGAACCCAAACATGCATAAATCTGTGGGATTCCATGATTCTATGACTCAATGAGATGCATCTCAGAGTTCTGAGGGAATCAATTGATGTAGTCACGGAGCCACTTTCCATGATGTTTAAAAAATCCTGTCCGTCAACTGAAGTCCATAGTAACTGAAGAAAGAGAAATATTGGTAGAAAGGAGGACCATGGAAACTACTGACCTGTCAGCCTCCCCTCTGTACCTGAGAAGATCACGGAACAGATATCTTAGAAACTCTGCTACAGCACATGAAGGACAGGGAGGTGATTTGAGACAACCAGCATGACTACATGAAGGGCAAGTCCTGTCTGACCAAACTAGTGGCCTATGGTGGAGTGACTGCATTAATAAACAAAGAAAGAGCTACATATGTCACCCACCTGTACTTCTGTAAAGCCTTTGACATGGTCCCCTGTGATCAGGTTGGACAGAGCTCTGAGCAATCTGATCTAGTCTGTGACATCCCTGTTCACTACATTGGGGTTGGGCTTTAAAAGTCCCTTCCAATCTAAAGCATTCCGTGATTTCCTTTTGGGTTCCAAACTCTCCTTTAGTACTGTGAAGCATCTGGGAACATCTTTGTCAGCGTAAGTAATATATTTCTAACAGGTTTGGGACATTTTTGAGATCTGATCCCGGAATATTTTACGAGATGCATTTTGCATTCAGTACGGCTAATTAGCCAAGCTCAAACACACAGCATTAAACAACTCAAAGCATCATATTTATATTTGTATATATTATATGTTGATAGTTTTAAAGGGACAAGCAAACTGTTGTATGAATTTGTGATACATACGTGCTGTTTGTAAATGTCTCCCTACATATAGGTATCTCCTGAGACTCCTAGTTTAGTTTAGTACCTCCCGAGCAACAAACTAATGTAATAGAATGCTATTACCAAACCAAAACAAGAAAACCCTCACAAAGTGCAAAACAGACACCCATGAAAAAATTAATTTAGTGTTACTTTTCTCAAACAAGCACAATCCAATTACATGTAACTGTCAGGTGTAAAAAAGAGTATGAGAACTTAAGAAGGAGGTGTAGAAGTGTACCGGATCTCTGCTGCACTGCTCTGCTTAAGCTCACACTGAACCAGAACAAGAGGGAATTATCAAATCTCCAGAGGGAAGGTAATGAAATGGGATCGTGTTGCTGTTGGTTAATGTGTTTATCATGTATATAGTCATCCCATCCCCACCTGTTTCCCTGAACTGTTTTTTCAGAGGATGAGCAGCATTGTGAGATGCTGTTCTGTGTAGGAATGAGCTTCTATTGGAGTCAGCCTAAATGCCATTTGTAACTACCATCAGAATACATAAACCTAGTCATGATTCTTGTTAATTAAGTCTACAACTGATTTAAGAAGATTTCTAATTAAATTGAAAATGTGATAATTGGTCCTTGCACCCAGATTTGACCTGGTCTCAGGGAGTAAATGTCTTTGAAACAGAAATAGTAAGTATTAGCATCACAGAAATATTTACATTGGAATAGATGCGTAAAATTCTCAAGATCAGTTAGGCTGAATGGTGGAAGTATGATAAAAATATTATTTCTAGTTCTGAAAATAAGCAGATATATGGCAAATTTAATGTTTTTTCAATTGTGATCACTATATTTGAGTTAGTAAGCCTGAGTTCAACAGCTAAGTAAGAACAGGTATTGAAATAAAAGGAACTTCGATCATTATGAGCATGGTTTTTTAGTCCAAATCTAATGTCAGTTAACATATATCAAGCTCTAAATATTCCTGATAATAACAGATCTCTTCCAGTCTCCTGGTACTTAATGACTCATGCAGTACCTGTACTTCACATCTATTTTCATAGCATCCAAGTTCTAATATCTGTCTAAAAGATGGGTCCTGACTTTAATAATGGCAGATCTATATGGGATATAACCACTTCAAGTTCTTTTTCATTAAAATGATTCTGCTGTTTGTGCTATCTTAAATAAATCTCTGTTGCAAGTGCCCTAACTGATTTTCAGGTACTTTCAAAGCATTCTGCTAACCCTCACAACTTTTTAGACACAGTGGAAGGTAGTACAAACATACATATACTATTCAGACACCTTTATAAAGGAAGTGCAATTCAGACCTACATATTAGTACTAGTTGTATCTAATCCAGAGGAATTTACAGTCATTCCATTTATTTGAAAATATGTTCAGACACTCATTTAGATGACATTGAAGACTTCTGGCTTAATGAACAAGGTAATGCACAAAGACATTATTCACAGACACATAGATTCAGCTACTTTAAAATATTTGCCATACATGGTAGCTCTATCTTTAAATCACTGTTCTCTTTTAATCTATTTTTTACATGATATTTGCTTGTTTGTTCAGGAAACAAACCCTGGGTTTTTTTTTAAATGTTCCTACTATCCATGCTGTTCTATCTCCCTTTTAACAGCAAAACGACTAAAACAAGCCTAGTAGACTAGAAGCAAACTATTTAGGAATAACAAATGTCTAGATTTGTACCATTTTACAGGAAAGGTTCCCAATGACTCAGCCCTCAGGTTTCTGTTAATTAACTATTTCTGTTTAACAATTTAGGCCACTGCAAAACTTCCAGCTGCCCCACATCCCTTCTCTTATTATGCAGAGAAGGGTGTGCAAACATGTTATGTACAGCATCTGCTGTCTTCCTCGTGAAGCGTTAACAAACTCATTGCTGTTGCAGAGTGGATGCTTTTGCTTTCACAGCTGCTTTTGTCCATTCACTGGTGTCAGGTGAATAATCGTTTGGCTTTTCTTTATCTGAAGTTTACAGGGAATTTAAAATTCCCAAAGCATGGCTGTTTAGAAAAATATTTGATATCCTATTAGAATCCTTTTCTAGTTTTTTCTAAATTTTAAGACATACATTTTGTACCTGAGGTGGTTTGTTTTTTTCTGGTTTTTTGCAACTTTGATTTCTCCACTTTATGCTGATTGCTCCAGGGCCCAGAGGGACTCAATCTGCTTTGTATGAGATTAACTGCTCTTAAAGTGCAGGAAATGATGTCTGAGATGAGGCACTGCACTGACAGGCACAGCCTCTCTGGAGTTACAAGGCATAACAGTACCTCATCAGACAGCTGCAAATTCCTTCAACAAACGGTTAAAAGCACACGTGTGTGCTCCAGGAGACTAAAGCAGAATTATGGTATTTCCTATCATCTCCGTCGGCATTTAATGCAGGCAATGCCTGTTAATGTATCTTGGTATTTGTTCACTAGGTCAGCTACTCTCATAAGGGAGCAACATGAAAGGTTTTGATGGGAGTGTCTATGAAAAAAGAATTCACTGCACTGTCAAGCAAGTCTTTTTTTTTCATTTTGAATCATGTTTTATTTTAACTCTCCTCTTCCTGTGACACATCAGACATTGGCTATCTATAAATTCAGGGAAATCCAGAGAAGACAGCATCAGTGTTCAAATGGCATTCAGCAAATCCAATATCCCAAGGTGCCAGCTGTGCTATTCTTGCTCTTCCACTGTCCACTCCAGAAGGACTCTGAATCAGATGGACATGAGAACAGAGCCACTCTACTCAGTGACACAAAGCTAATCTTACTTAATAAGCTCTACAATGTGGTTTGAATTTGGGTGGGTTTCTTTGCCTGAGGGATTGGGGAAATACTATGGCAACTTGTGATAAGCAGTTTGAAATTCCACAATTAATTTGACTCTGCAAACTGGTATAACTAGTTTGGAGTTTTCTGTTTCCATTTCCTTGCTTCTTGTGGAGAGTTTTGACTTTTTATCTGGTCTCTGTTTGGAAAGAAGCACTTGTCACTGGGCTGGACATAACCTTGGAACACGATGAATGGAAAGAGCGTGAATTTTGGATCGTCAGAGATCAACAGAAAAAAGGTTTCACCTGCAATCCATTGTTTGCTGAAATTGAGAGTGTTTTCTCCTGTTTGTGGCCCATGGGAATCAGCATGCTGGAAATGGGAGACAGGCTTGGAGGCACAAGGAACCGGGTCTTTAAAAGACCCTTCGGCACTGAGGAACATATGAATACACTGAAAAGACATGTTTCCGCAAGGAAAAGGACTGCCAGAAGTTTTCTTCCCCTGAAGAGGTGGAGGCTATAGCTTGTCCCAGTGGTGTGAGAACATAAGATTAATCTCTGTATGTCTTTGTGTTGGAGTTTTTATGTTGTGTGAATTAAACAGGTCATCTTATTTTTCCCCAAATTGAGATAGTGTTTGCTTTTGCCTGCAACATTGATAAGTGGTTTGAGCCTTATTTTGTTTATATTTCAGCCCATCAGCACATTACCTAAATAAATTGGTTAATCTCATCCTGCAGCTGATCAATTGACAACTACTAACACTATAGAAGGCGAGTAATAAATTCTATTCAAGACTTCTGTTCCACAACACTCAGACTCTTGCTAGCAGTAATCAAAGCCTTCCAGTCCAGGCTCCAACCACCCATCCTCCTTTGAGGGAGGATGACACCAGTCTACCTTTCCAGCAATTCAATGTCTGCTGGCAGCCTGATGCCTAGGCATGGGGTTCGTCCTTGGACTCTCTTCGTCATGGTGTTGGGCATCTGTCTATAGTGTTCTCTTCTCCAGAGGCTATTGTTATCACTCGATTTCTGAAATAGATTCCATAAGCTGCTAATCATATAGCCTTAGCCAATTTCTTTGAGTTTCCCAAACAAACAGGATATAGAGCAGGAAGTTTCAAGGCTCTTGGGGTAGGAAAGTTTGGCATATAGTTCCAGAACTTTCCTGGAAAAACTGGCTATTCATGTCTTGGATGAGTGTACTCCACAGGATAGCAAACTGGTTGGCTCAGCCCAAAGAGTGATGGTGAATTGAATTAAATCCAAGGAGTGACTGGTCACAAGCAGTCTTCTCCAGGGCTTGGTGCTGGGTCCTGTTTCCTTTAGCTTGTTTTCAGATGGGCCCTGGATGGGCCAAGGCCTATTGTGTGAATTTCATAAAGGCTAATTACCAGGTCCTGCACTTGGGTCACGACAAACCTATGCAACGCTACGGGCTTGAGGAAGAGTCATTAAAAAACTGTCAGAAAAAGACCTGGGGTTATTGAGTGACAGCAGGCTGAGTACAAATCACTATACTCTGCATTGGTAAACCTACACCTTCAATACTGGGTTCAGTTTGGGATCCTCACTGCAAACAGAACATTGACATGATGAAAGGTGTCCAAAGGAGGGGAACAACACTGGGAAAAAAGCACTGGATCAGGCTGCCCGGGGAAATGGTGGAGTCACCATTCCTGGAGAAAGTTAAAAGTTGTGTACGTGTGGTCTTGAGGGACATGGCCTAGTGGTGACCTGATAGTTCTAGTTTAATGGTTGGACTTGATGATCTTAAAGATGTCTACCAATGAAAACTATTCTGCAATTGTGATATTTCAGGAAAGCATAATAATGCCTCAGTTTGCTTACTTACTCATCCAACTCAAAGTAGTTAATTGAAAACAAAACAGCTTTTGCAGAAATGGCAATGCTTCCAATGGTAAAATATGGCAAATACCCCTGGTAAAAATCAATATGGCCAAGCTATTAAACACCAAACTACATTTCTTAATTATTTTTGTTATTGAAGCTTTCTTCCTTGACTGTACTGTCACATAAAACACCACTATAATACAGGAAATATATGGTTTTCCTATAACATTGATTGTGCTCTGCATGAGTATAAATGGTATCACCAGATGGAAGGTTGATCAATAGGTCAGAACTTGATGATATAAAAATTCCTCCAAGATAAATATATCAAGATAAATTCATCTAGTCTTTCAGCTAAGGTTATAAAAACCTGCCCATTTTCTTCGGTAAGCTGTCTTGAAGAACTAAACTGCAGATACTTACCTTGCAGTCTGTTTTGCTGTGGCAGTTTTGTTGTCTTTCTTTCTGGCATGCAATGGAAAGTGTATATATTTCCGGCATGGAATGATTTAAGAGTGGAAAACACTGTGCTCTGAATAGCCCTTCATCGAAACAAAAATTCACATACAATGTCTTTTAAGAGAAACAAAACACTGAGATGCCATTGGAGGAAAGAGATTCATACGAGCAAAAGATATATATATATGTACACAAAGACATACAACCTGCCCCCACAGCTCTGTCATGAGAAATGGCCCTACCTAAGGTTTGGCATTTTTGTCTCTTATTTGCAGCACAGTCATTCAAAACCTGTAGCTGAACTGAGCTAGGTGCCTGTCTGTCAAGCCTGTGTAATCAGGAAAGTCAATATAATGAAGATCATTGATGACTGGCCCCAGACACAAGGTCAGCTGAGCTATATTGCATCCTTTCTGGATTTTGCCTGGTGATGTAAAAAACCTTTGTCTAGTACTCCAGCTTGCTGCTTGTTGTAGGAAAGGCTAAACCACCGCCAAGTGATAAAAGCAGAACATTTGAACCCTGCCTTATTCTAGGATGCAGCTGCAGTGACTCTCTACCAGGCTTTTAATCAGCAAATAAAGAATGTCCTTTTGAAGCAATGAGCACGCATCAGGAAAAAGAGAATGAAAAAAATAAATCAGAAAGGTAATGATTTAGAAAGAATGGCCAATATTACTTTAACTAAATGGAGAACCTGATTAACTAAACGTTCATTTGCAAGCTCCTTTCACTACAGTCCTCACAATTGCAAGACAAGACAAAACAGGTCATAAAGCTCAAGCATGTAGAACTTCTATAAAGGACAATAGAAGCCTTTCCACAACTCGAAGAAGAAAATCTGACCATTTTGTAACTTATGGCCACACAATCAAAAACCACAAGAGAGAAAACTCAAATATAATTCCTAAGCAGTTAACTAAGGGTTAAATGAGCTCAGGGTTAATTTGCAGAGATGTTGGCCTGCAAGAGTACACAAACTGTAGTGTTCATGACAGTGACAGAGTCTGCATCATGTCAGCTTAGCTTCCAACTCTCAGCAGAGACTTCTCTTCCCTGACAAAAATAAATACCAGGTGAATCCGTACTTGGGTGAGTTCTCACAGGCCTGTACTTCCATGCAGTAAGTAATTCAACCATATCAAGCTTTAGGACATGTCCATAAAGGTACCTTGCTCTGTTGAATGCTGCATATATTAAAACCTCAATCATTTCATTAGAATGGGTTATTTTCACAGGCAAAAATTCTTTGTGTCTCCAATAAGTGCCAGTTTGTTTACTGAAAATAACAATTGGAATGCAGCAAAGATGCATTTTAAAATGTTAAGCCATTGATGTGACCCACTTCAGAAGAGGAATAAACATTCATTTGAGAGCACAATTCACCTCAATAGCTTTTTATACTCTATTAAATGACCAAAAATGCCTCTGCTTTTTCCGGTGCACTTCAGAATCAAGTATTTGCTTGATGCTTAAAAGTGTCATCATGACTTATTAGAATCATAGAATCATTACGGATCGGAAGGGACCTCGAAAGATCATCTAGTCCAATCCGCCTGCAACAGCAGGATCACCTAAACCAAGTCACACAGGAACCTGTCCAGTCGGGTCTTGAACATCTCCAGAGAAGAAGACTCCACAACCCCCCTGGGCAGCCTATTCCAGTGCTCCATCACTCTCACCGTGAAGAAGTTCCTTCTCAGGTTGATGTGGAACCTTCTATGTTCCAGCTTACAACCATTGCCCCTTGTCCTATCACTACATGACACCGAGAACAGCCCAGTGCCATCGTCCTGACACCCACCCCTCAAATATTTGTAGACATTAATGAGGTCACCCCTCAGTCTCCTCTTCTCCAAGCTAAAGAGACCCAGCTCCCTCAACCTCTCCTCATAAGGGAGGTGTTCCACCTCTCTTATCATCTTTGTTGCCCTACGCTGAACTCTCTCCAGCAGCTCCACATCCCTCTTGTACTGAGGAGCCCAGAACTGGACACAATACTCCAGGTGTGGTCTCACCAGGGCAGAGTAGAGGGGGAGAAGAACCTCTCTTGATCTGCTAACCACCCCTCTTCTAATCCACCCCAGGATGCTGTTGGCCCTCTTGGCCACAAGAGCACATTGCTGGCTCATAGTCATCTTGTTGTCCACCAGGACCCCCAAGTCCCTTTCCCCTACACTACACTCCAACAGGTCAGTCCCCAGCCTATACTGGTACCTAGGGTTGTTCTTGCCCAGATGCAAGACTCTGCACTTACTCTTGTTATAGCTCATTAGATTTTTCTCTGCCCAGTTCTCCAGCCTGTCCAGATCTCGCTGAATGGCAGCACAGTCTGCGGGGGTGTCGGCGACACCACCCAGCTTTGTGTCATCAGCAAACTTGCTGACAGTGCATGCCAATCCCTCATCCAAGTCATCAATGAATAGATTGAACAGGACCGGTCCCAGCACCGATCCCTGGGGCACTCCACTAGATACAGGCCTCCAACTAGACTCTGTCCCATTGACCACCACTCTCTGACTTCTACCCTGTAGCCAGTTTACAATCCACCTCACTACCCGAAAATCTAGGCCACACTGCCTCAGTTTGTCTGCAAGGATGCTGTGAGAGACCGTGTCAAATGCCTTTCTTAAGTCAAGATAGATGACATCCACGGCTCTGCCCTCATCCATCCACCTGGTTACACCCTCATAAAAGGCTATCAGGTTGGTCAAGCATGACTTTCCCTTTGTGAAGCCATGCTGACTGTCCCTAATGACCCTCCTGTCCTTGATGTGCCCGGAAACAGCCTCCAGTACAAATTGTTCCATCACCTTTCCTGGGATGGAGGTGAGGCTGACCGGTCTATAGTTACCGGTCTATAGTTACAAGTTGAGATTGATAGGCAATGGAGCTGCTGAAGAGTCTAGAGAACCAGTCTTGTGAGGAAGAAAAGAGCCTAAGGGGAGACCTTGCCACACTCTACAATTACCTGAAAATAGGTTTTAGCAAGTTGCTTGTTGGTCTTTTCTCCCAAGCAACAAGCAGTAGGACAAGACAAAACGGTCTCAGGTTGTGCCAGGAGTGGTTTAGATTGCACTAAAAATTTCATCACTGAAAGAGTTATCAAGCACCAGAACATACTGCTCTGGAAGGGAGTTGCCACCATCCCCGGAGATATTTAAAAGACACATAATTGTGCTGTTTAGGGACATGATTTAGTGGTCTTAGGTTTCTGGACAGATCCAATGATCTTAAAGAACTTTTCCAACCTGAGTGGTTTCTATGATTGCCCTATGAAAGCTTTCCTGTAAGTGTTCAGTTCTTTTGGATTGAACATTACACGGCATATAAAGGCTCAACATCTCTGCTGAGATAACAGGTGTTGATACAGAACTTGAAGACAACCCTAAGTGACTACTCAGAGTTCTGTTTTGTGGTTTTGGTATCTACAGTCAGTTGGTAGCACATATTCAACAACAACAATTTTTAAACAGCCATTACAAATGAGTGACATACAGCAATTTAACAAATAGTCAGTTAAAAAGAACATTTCTAACCTTTACATAGCTTCTAACTGCCATAGGAGTACAGTACTGTAATTATGGAAGCTTTCTTTGCAAGTCTGAAAGTCTACTGGATGTTATAATTATGTGATTTTTAACTTCATTTCCCAGGAAGAAAAATTCTTATGCAATCGTGTTGTCCAGAATCATTTATGCCTGTCAGCCAGTCAGTCTTCTCAACAACTCTCAGCCCAGTATCATTTCAACAAAATTTTAAAGTGCAGCTGAGGAATCAAAGCTAATAAATTCTTACAAGCTTCAAGAAAAAACCCACTATTGCACATGAGTTGAATGTTCATGGTCTTGTCTCTAAAATGAGGAAGATTTTTTGGGTAAAACTTGATCAACAATCACAAATCATGAAATATTTTTCTTTGCTCATTTGCTGCAGATTAATGTGTAACTGCAGTACCTCAGGAATTGTTGTCATCTGAGATCATAATAGAAATAAAGGAGTTAAGAAATCAAGTAAATGATTGGATACCATCATTAATTAACTATACTGCTAAACATAGTAATTTTGTGTTAGATATCAAGAAGAAACAGCTTAGAAGAAGTGGCACATGATAGAAGCACCTTTGGTCACTTGATCCTGACAAGTAATTTTACAAAAACTTGTACTTTAACATCTGCTTCGAAATTATATAATGAAGCACTTACCAAGCATGTAAGCATCAAATTCCCTTCCACTTTCAATATAAAAGTTTTTGCAGTGATATTTCGTGGCAGAGAGTCGTTTCAGTGAAAGTCACCCAGCACCACCAGATTAACTGCCTCTTTTCGAGTCCTAAAAGAAATAGCAACAGGATTTACCATTTTGTAACTGGAATTTATTGCTTTGTTTGACACTATACTAAATTTTTATTTTTTACTAAAATTAACAGACATATTTCAGTGATTAGCATTGACTCTTAATGAGCCTACTCCTATAGTGCTGTTTCGTTTTTAAATCGAGACGACCAGAACACCGCTTGTATTCTACTTGTATTCTGTTTCAAATGACTAATTACTGCAATGAATTATTATTCTTAAAAACTTGTGCCTTTCTTAAGACAGAAAATACTAAAAATTCTTAATATCTTTTTTCCACACTGAATTCATTCACCTAGTTGTTTGATGATTAGAGCTGGCTACACAAATTCAATTTCACAAAATGACATTACATCAACGTCGCCTTTAGGGGCATAGCTGCAACTATGAGATGGAGCAATGGATAGCTCTGCAGCTGTATCCAGGTCTTCACTGCCATTGCAAGGCAGTGAAACAGGCAAAAGAAGTTATCACCATACTTTACTGAGAGCATGTACCAACTGACACTCAGAGATCTTACTTCTGTAGTCTTTACTCCTGTTCATCTGCATCTCGATGGGAGTAACTTGAAGGTCCTGCTCATCTAGATTATATGACCTGGAGTTTAGGCACATGTTTTAGCAGTGGGCTTGGGACAGCTGGATTAGCAGTGGGACTCAATGATATTAATGGTCTTTTCCAACCTCAATGATTGCATGAGTCTGTGATTCGATGGCTGATAAAATGCAAAGGAATCAGTTTTTCCATCTACTCAACTACCACAAAGAAAAAAGCAGACAAACACTGTGAGGAGGAAGGCAATTGCTATATTTGAGGACAGGGCTCCAATCCCACTGGGATCCTGTACGATTATAATAATCCCAAATGTTAACTGACTGTGTTAATATAGCTTGTATAAATATTAAAAAGTTAAATTTTTAATGTGATCTCCATTAGCTCTCACTGTTCCATGCAAGTAGCTCAGACTGGAGGAAGCTGTCAAACCCAAAGTGATGTCACGTAATTTTAGGATGTAAGCCCTTCTGTTAGGCATCCTTATCAACACATCTTAGGTAAAACAGATGGAGAATTACATTATTGGTTTCTTTCAGCATAAATACAGTCAAGACATTCAAAATCTCATGTACATTCCCCATCTTTTCCTGTCAACTGTAACTCTTCCCATGTTATTCCTCTTCCTCCAGCAAATAGTGTATTTACAGATATACTTTTTATCACCATTTCCATGTGATTCAGAGAAAGTACTCTCTAGATCTTCTAACATTCCCTTGTTAAAATTATCCTAAAAATCTTAACGAGAAGCAATAATTAATACATGTATTTAACTAGTAAACTCATTAATTTTATAACATAATAATGTATTTGGTATAATTTCTTGATTCAAACAGGACAGTTGCTTTTGACAATTTGAAATCATCCTGATTAGGAGAGAGTGACTTCTGAAAACCACATACAAGTAGGAAAGCACAAAGCAACAGATCAGCAATAAAAGAAAATATCTCGATACTTTGGCACCTCAGAGTAATCCCCAGTAAAGAGTTACATCAGTTGAATGCTGCTATATGCTCATTTTAGAGAGAGACAAATTAACACAATCTAGACTTGTACTGTCTGCTTGTATCATACTTTTCCATGTAGGAGAATATTTTTGTTGTAATCCTGGTTAGTTCCACTGACAGCACATCTTCGCCTTGCAAAAATGCTTCCCTTGGAAAGGCTGGTAAATGAAATAACATAGAGGATCGGATATGGAAGAGGAAGATAAAACTGTATGTTACAGTTTGATCACTGAGGCAGCCAAAGAACACTTGAAAAAACAGATTTACACAATATATGTTTAGTTTTCACACAGAAAAAGAAGAGTTGGCACACCAATCATGAAAGAGTGTCTGATGTAAGTTTCTCCTTTGAAAAGACGGCATAAATATGTTTTCTAAAAAATGAGCTAAGGAAAAAAGGGAAAACCCACAATCCACCCCTCAGCAAGCAGCCAAACATGAGCGTAACTGAAATTCATACAAAGTTCTGAGGACTGACGTGCGGGTATTTTGCTGTTGTGTTCCAAGTGAAGAAATTATTTACAAAGGAAAGATGGAATTCACGTTTAGCCTTCCCAGAAGGGTATTCTATTGCTCATGAGAGCCTAGAAACATGAGGAAGTATCGATGCAGGTTGCCTGTTACTGTGAATGACTGTGTTCTAATTTGGGCAAACACACGTCTCTTGGTCACGTAGTTAGAAAAGCCTTCGTAAACGCTTCAGCTTTTGCACACAGTGGAAGCAGCACAAATGGTTTCAGCAGTGTTCTGCTTAATTACTTCATGCTGTTCAAAATAAACCCTATTACATTATACCTGATACACAGGAACTTCACTATTTTCTAAACTTCTCAAGACAAATCTTAAGTAGGTGGGGAAAAGTGAATGTAAAAGAGTAGGTGCAAATACATGTTCTCCTGAATTAGCTGAATCTCTGGAATGGTCTTCACCAGTACATGCAGCAAAGGATCGACCAGTATTTGAGAGTCTTGTCTGTATATTCCCCACACAATTTGTGTTACGTATTTGTGATGCAATTCTAACAAAAGCATTCTGTAAGGACAGACTCAATTATTTAAGCTCTTAGTATGTGCAGAATGGGTGAAAAAGCCGTAAAGGGTTTGTGTGAATAACCTTTCTTTGAAGCACAGCCAACTGCAGGAAAACACACAGTGTAGCTGAAGTCAAATTGTTTGGGCAGAAATTAAGCAATTGCTCAGAGAATTACACCTTATTTCTGAACTTAATTAATTGATAATGTCTTGCCAGATCACCATGAGACTCAATGACACTGAAGGAATTAATTTCATATGCAGACAGCCACAGAGAATCATGGAAAAGGTACTTAGCATCAGCATTGAATGTTTAAGCAAAATTATTCCTCATTTCAGAAATCACATCACATCCCTGTCCCTGAAGTTGCTGCTGAGAACAGATTATTGATTTTACCTTTGCCTGTTCAAAACATATTTTGCTGTTTTGACATTTGGCCCTGGAGAAGGACATCCATGCTCCATTGACCTCAGGACTGATACTGGCCACATTAGTCGTGCTTATGACTCTCAATGTTATTTAGAACGGTTTCAGAATAGTCTGATTAAAATAAAGCAAGTTGTATTTGCCCAAACAAAATACCTAACTTACCTTGATGTTTGCTCTTGTAGTGAATAGGTGAGACTAATATTTTTAAGCATTTGCCAAACTGTAGTAAAGGACCAAACCTTTTATAAATTTTAGGATGTGTAGGCTTTTATTCTCAACACAATTCCACGAGACTGGTTCTTGTTTAACTACATCTCCACAGCTCTAGTGAAGGTATTTTAATGCATTTTCCCCTCCTCTTAAATTCCTTTTCTGGTGTGCTAGCCTATATCTTCTCCAGGCATCCAGACCAGCCTGACATTTAGAAAAACCTTTAGCAAGCTATCAAGGGAGAAATGATTCACCATGTTTTCTCTTAATGCTTCCATTAGGCAGAAATGGAAAAGACTACACAGAACATGCAAATTAGAGTTTCTTTTCAAATCCATGTATCTTCTCAATGTGTCAACTACTGTAAAATCAACTAGTGGTTCCAAGAAACCATCCTGAAAGTAAGGTATTAACACAAACATCTCGACAGGGCTTCTCTTGCACCTACTACTAGCTGTACAGCACCAGACAAAAAGGCAACCTTAGTGGCATTTTCTGGACAGTAGTCAGTAGAGGCAGCCTGGGAAAGAGTGTAAAAGCAGAAGTGATACTTATTTAGCGTACCCTTCTGGACTAAAGGGTCAGAAAGTAACTTGAAGATATTAAAGAAGGCCTTGTGAAATTGGAAAACTTTTTATTGTACTTGGACAGCAAAGTATCAGGAGAGAATGGGAGAACTCATTTATCCTGTATAACTTCATGTCATTTTCCTGTTCTGGGTCTTCTAGAGGCTGATTCAGTGTTAAGATAAAACTATCTCCAGTGATGCATCCACATGAAATAACATCAAGGACAAAGAACAGAACCCCTTCCCTACACTTTGTTCCAGTCATTTTTTTTACTTATTTCCTGTAGTCACACTGGAAAGGAGCTGGGAAAGCTGTGAGGAAGGTGACAGGGTGACACTAGAAGGCTTATCTAGGCATTGCCCAAATAAGCAAACAGTTCATAGTTACTTTTTACCCCACTAGCATGTGTTATTGCTGTTCCACCTGGAGAAAAGGTGGCTCCAGAGACCTTATTGTACCATTTTAGTACTTAAAGAGACCCTATAAGAATGGTGAGATCAGTGGTTTTAGCGGGGTCTGTTGTGACAGAACAAAGCATAAAAGCTTTACACTTAAACAGGGTATGTTTTGCCTTGATATAAGGAAGAAATTTTTTACACTGAAGGTGGTGAAACACTAGCACAGGTTGCCCAAGAGGGTAGATGACCTGGAAACATTCAAGGTCAGGCTGTATGGGGCTCTGAACAACCTGATCTAGTTGAGATGGCCATTCTCTCTCCAAGGGTTCAGACTACATGTCCATAGCTGGTCCCTTCCAGCCCAAAACATTTTATGATTCCAAGTCCCTGTTCTTGTACATCTCTACCCTAATTTTGTGTCACTGACAGCGTTGACTAAGTTACTTCAGCCACATATGGTGTTGCTGATACGACTTCTTAGGTTTACTAGGTCTCGCAAGATATCTCTCTCTAAAGGTCCCCCCAACACTCATCTCCCGTGAGGTTTCTTGCATATCTTTTCCTGAACCACCAGTTAAATCTAGCCATCCCATTACAGGACTACCTTTAACAGCTGTTAGATCACCATACTTCTATATTATTACATCCAGGAATTTATCTCATCCAGTTGTATTCCATACCTATTCAGCTAGCTAACCCCAGGTCAAGATTTAAGTAGTCATCAACAAGCAGCCCCAGCAAGGTGGAGATAGACCAAATCTATCAGCAGAAGAAATAACACAGATTAAAACCATACATCAGATTAAAAACATGCTTTGGTACGCACACACCAATATATCAGATCGAGTTTCAGAAAAATTGCTTTAGAAGGATGCAAATACCCATTTAACAAGTATGACAAAATGTTTTAAATTGTAGTCTTTTTTACAAGAGTAAGAATCTCTTTTGTACTATGCTCATGAGCACAATTCCCACTGATGGGATAAATAGCCTATGAAGGAATGATGCAGATGTCCTTGCTTGCTAGAAGTAGAGGATAAAAGTAATGTGCTCCATTGCCTTATTCATGATGCATCACTGCCTTCACAAATAATAGCCTATGTGATTTAGTAATTAAATATCCTTTACTACTACTCACCTTATGTAATCACATCTAGTTTTAAAACTACAGCACTCAAGACCTCCTGACCCATCAAATCCACCCAGCTGTGATTAAAGACAGTCATTTAATATATCTCATCTAGACAGGGCTGTACTGACATACGCTGCATCACAAAGCACTTCAGTGCCTTAGAAACTAACATCTTTAGTGCAGAAGATCACAAAAAGAGGAGGAGAGCAGGAACATTCACATATGTCAGCAATCCCCATGTCAATAGAATGACAGATCACTTTCTTCAGGTGAATGTGCCCTGATGAGCTTGGGAAACAGGTGACACATGATGGTACAGAGAAAGATAAAAACAACCCTGTCAACAGAGTAGCAAAAACACAACCTCATCAGAATGATGAGCTCTTCTATCAGTTTTGTATCCATGTAGGTGACCACACAAAAGGTATATTAATACTGTAAAAAATGGTAGAATGTTCCCTGAAGTGCAGGAGTAAAACTGTGCAACCATTTTAATCCCACATTTTATTTTCAATTTACTACAGGATCTTTTGCACTATTCCTTTGGGGTTTCACTTGTTCTTAAAAAGATGAGGATGCTTGACTTTCTGTTGAAAAACCTTATATAGCTTTATCTTTATAAATACACCCCTCCTGAGGACAAACATTACTTTAGAAATCCTCAGTATTGTAAGGAAACTAAACATTACAGGCTTTACTTGATAATAAATTTGTGTTTTCAAACTAAATTCAGCAATTAGTTATTAGTTGTGCTTTTGCAGAGCATTTACAACACAGATGCCAGTTAAACTATAATACTATCTATAAATTTTTCTGCACTTCTCTGACCTCTTCTTACAAAGTTTTTATTAGAAGTAATAATTACGTTGTAGTTTACCTTATAGAACAGTTAGCTTTGTATCAGTGTCTCAGGGGTGCAGTGGAGGACACCAAACGATGTTAGCAACAAGAGAATGAGAAAGAGATGCAGCTTCATGTGAAATGCGCTCTTCACATTTAACTGTAGTGATGCAATGCTGCATGCACACACCAGCTCAGTTTTATAATGAAGTTGCTTTCCTGCAGATTGTATATTTTAAATGCTAAAAGCAACAATTATTAATAATTAATATAAATAAATACAACTTGTTGGTTTCAATAGTGTCTGTTGAAATAATGAAATCATTTTGACATATTTATACACATCAGACAATTTCTTATCCCAAAAGATAGAATACTCCTCTAGGTGAATTGTTAGGCACTTTCAAACACTCCTGCAGTACACAGACAATAAATAAACAGGGTCATGGTATATTAATGTATAACACTATTCGGTGTCATTTAACATTCCTTCAGCCAGATGCTTGTCTGAGCATTTCAAAGATTGCCTTGCCACACCTCTCAGTAGTTATACTTTAATTACTCTGAAGAGTTATCAATTAAATATTTTTTGTATGAAAAATTACTCAGCTCCCATTTTTCTCATATAAGTAACCTGAAATTGCTTCACCAGCGTACTTGTTCTTTCTTAGCAGCAATGAGGAAAAAAAAGGAGAGTAGTGAAACAAACCCGAGTATTAGTGAGAAAACCCTAGTAATCAAGGCTATCAGCTTCACTTTTTAAAAGAAATTTAATTCTCCTGAAGTTGTACTGTAACTCAGCTACACAGAGATCTAATTCCAAGCTCCTGCAATGGGCATTGACAGCTTTTACTAAAATAGTTTGCACACAGCCACATCCAACCAACATTTCCAGGGAGGGGGCATCCACAACCTCCCTCAGCAACCTGTCCAAGTGCCTCAGCATTTGTTGAGCCTCATGCTGTTTGCCCCTCAATACTTAGGCCCCAGGGAGGCAGCAGACTTTTCTGTAGGATGGATCTAGTAGGCACATTGGCCCCTTTGTTCCTCTCAGGAGGGAATCTCCCACTACAATCACCTTTCTATTTTTCTTAACCTCAGCAGTCCTAATGTGTGAAGTTGACTGATTCTGCCTTAGCAAGCCCCTGGGTGAACCTTCTTCTATACCTTCAGTTGCCTGAACATTAAGTTCCAAAGCCCCATATCTTTTGTGCAAGGGCAACTATAAAGGTGAGGGAGACCAGGATGCCCTGAGCAGGGACCCATTTCCATTCCCCAGCAATGCTTAGGTCCCCTCGTTCTACCTAGCGATAGGAGTATAGGAGATCCTGGGATTGTGGTGGGTCCTCCATGAACAGCCTCTAGGATGGTAGTGTGTGGTTCCACTTATCTCTTTCACATATCTTGATGCCCCTCAACCTTTCCAACTCTACTTTGAGCTTCATTACCTTGCCTAGCAGATCACTCACCTGCTCACACCGTGGACAGCTGCTGCATTCAGTACAAGTGAGAAGCTCTGACACTTTCTGCAGTCATGAACCTGGACACCTTCCTATTTACATGGGAGCTCCACTTGGGCTGCCAGGTTCCTTCTGAAAGCCACTTCTGTCTTAGTGGAGACCATAGGTTGCTGAGAGGGCAATGACCACTAGCTAAGTTCACCTCTTGAGCCAGGAAGAGGAGGACACACACCCTACCTGCACAAAGTGCCATGAAGACTGACGCAGCAGACCCTAGCAGCTCCACCTGTTCACCATATCCCTTAAAGATGCCCTTTCACCTAGGAGGATTTATCTACCCTTAATCTTGACCCCACCCACAGTGAATCAGATTCCTCATTAAGTGAATGAGGGAGCATTTACACCTCTTTAGATCTGCTGCCCCACAGGTGCTTCCTCCATCCTCCTGCCTCAGCTGTCCACCCAAAAACTAATGGCTAGGGGACAGACAGAAGCAGCTGCTTCATTTTGGCTTCAAAAAGCCCTACAAAAGAGCCTTTTGGTAGCCTTTTTTTGCTGAGATTTTTCTTACCCCAGTGCAGACCAACCTGCACAATGCCTCAAGAGCCAGAAAGCAGCAGACCAGTACATAAACTCCAGGCTTGAATGGACATGAAATTAGCCACAGAAAGGTGTCATTTAGAATACAAAATAAGATGAACAGTGTCTCACTTAGAAAAATCTGGTTTATGTCCAAAGGGGTGTGTGTGTCTGTAGTGTTTTTGCTCACATCCCGTAAAATCTGGGATTTTTTAACTTCACTAAAAACGTCAGGCTGCAATTAATACTTGCTTGTATTATCAAGTATGTTAACAAACAGACCAGAGACATGCATGAAGAAAACTCTCTTAGCTAATCATATGAAAAGCTACTGATTGTATGATCATAGCGTAACTTAGGTTGGAAAGGCCCTCACAAGGTTCCCAGTCCAAACCCCTTTTCAAATCAAGGTCAGCTGTGATATCAAATGAGGCTACTTATGGGTTTTCCATTTAACTCTTGGAAGTATTCAACAGAGGAGACAGCCCAGCATCTCTGGAATACTTGTTCCAGTTCTTGATGTTTTTTTTCTTATATTAGGCTGGCTTTCTCTAGTTTCTGGCTGTTTCTGTAGTCTTGTGTTCCCCTGTCTCGTACCATGTTAAGTGTCTTAGTTGCCTTTCCAGGAGAATGAGCAGAAAATGGTACATCGTCAGAAAGAAAGATCCCTGATTCTTTCCTGATATATTTTGGCTAAAATCTGAAAGATGCTTTCTCTTTCTCAGTAGAATACACTTTGAAGCGATCTGTTGAGAACTGTGCACAGGACCCTTTGTGCATGTATACTGTCAACTTCTGTATGGAAGCAGTTACTTTAAGAGGTCTCTATATACTCTCCCCACTCATCTCAGAAGAGGAGTTTTAGGTTGCCTAGGCTTAGAAGGTAAAGAGCTATTTCCTTCATAAAGTTCACTACTTTTATTGAGCATTACAAGAATTTTCATTTTTTCTTAGAAAGGACTTGTTTACAATGCACACACAGTTTTCTAAAGGTCTTTGTGCTGATGGTTTGTGGTATCTTCACCTTGTTCTTTTTTGTTCTGAAACTTATGAGTTTGCAAGAAAACCAATGAGTTCCAAGCAACACAAGACAGAAATTAAATGATTTCTTTTATTTAGAAGGAGAGGAGCACCATTCATTACATACAGTGAGGGGAACTCACGTTTCTTGACCCTGTGAGATAGATCACACCCTTTCCTAATCATACTTTCTGGATTTTATTCATATCACAGAACATCAGGGACTGGAAGAGTCCTCAAAAGATCATCTAGTCCAATCCCCCTGCCACAGCAGGATCCCCTAGATCCAGTCCAGGTGGGTTTGAAATGTTTCCAGAGAAGACGACTCCACAACCCCCCTAGGCAGCCCCTTCCAGTGCTCTATCATGAAGAAGTTCCTTCCATACTTATGTGGAACCTCCTCTGTTCCAGCTCACACACATCTAGTTTGGATCTCTCAAATAATTGTAACTTCTACTGTATGTAGTTGTGTTGTGTTTTCAGTGCTGTGGAGAGTGGAAACGGACTGAGGACAAATTCTACTTGACATGATCTCTGCACCGACCATTAAGGTAAAGCTAGTACGAGACAGTTCTGCAAGGAAAGACAAAGGTGACTGTAGGACAGGCAGAGGCAGATACCTCATGAACAAGGGGTACAGTTCCACAGCACATAAGCATGGTAGGTAGAGCAGATCTGATTAAATAGCTTCAGTACAGTCCAGTGACAAGCAGACATGCTTGTCATGAGACAGGTCCAAAGCAAGGACCAAGGCAGAAGGACAGACATCAGATGCAGCCCTCAGGCTGGGATGGTGCCCCCCCGATGAGGCTGGTTGTGATACTAGGAGCTTGTTGGTACTTCTGTGGTGTCTGATAATGACTCTGCTGTTTTTGTTACTAGTAGTTCATATACAGATTCTTCTAAATTGCATTTTCCTCTTCGCTTATGAGAATGTCATAACGTATGATCCCAGCAAAATATTACTGAAGTGAAGTTAGATCCACCACTTCTTCCATCCAGGAAGCTATTTACTCTGGCAAAGAAGGACATTTTGTCTCAGCCTGTCATTCATGTCTGACATCTGTTATGCTCTCATCTTTTACATATGCATACTCCAACTACTTAATTAGTGACAATAACTTTGAAAGTTTGAAGTTAAATAGTCTCATATTTCCATTTCTATTTCCTCTGTTTGAAAAGGTTGGACTCGATGACACTGGAGATCCTTTCCAGCCATGATGATTCTATGATAAATACTGGTTCTGTGTTACAGCCTCTCTGACTCTGAGAGGAGGCCTGTTTTCCTGTGGTTCCTGAAGTTAAACAGTTAAATATTGCTGTGACTGTCTTTTAAACATCTCACAGTAAACCCTGAGGCCTGATGTGAAATCTAACCAATTCATCTAACATCTTATTAACCTATTCTTTCCCTGTTCTGTCACTGCTGCTTGTTTAAAGCTTTGGGTAGTGAATAACCCTCTTTATGAGGGCATTGAAGGCAAAAATGACATCAAATTTTTAAAGAAAAAAAACATTGGTCTGTGTCATTGTAAAAAAGCTTGGTGTGTCATTGTTCTAATGAAAAGTTATCTATAATGCTGCTAGCTTCTACATAGGTGCTTGAACTGGAAACAATTGCCTCCTGGTACAAAGTAAAATCATCTGTAGAATGAGCTTGTAGGTTACTACATTAATGCATTAAACAAGCACATAACATTTTATATAAGAAATTCTGCCTATTTACAGACGTGTGGGTATAAAATGGTTTAATAAAAAATAGCCCCTGGTATATTTTCATAACACTGTTACTTTTATTTTATTTTATTTTTAATTATTTCAGTGTTTCCAGTAAGATATAATTCCTCCTGATTTGTTTTTAATATGTAAATACACTGCAGGAATTTGGTCTTTTAAAGGACTTCAAAGTGATCAAAACAAAATGTCTTTGTAATGAGCTACAAAATAAAACTTACAATGTATCCTCATCCCTGGGAAGCGTGAATGGAAGAAAGGAGAAATCAAAGTGTTATTAACTATGACTGAAGGAGAGCATGTGTGCAATCTGCATGTGAGTTAATCTTGAATAAATGGCAAATACAACAGAGAGTGGGGTTTATCTTAAACAACACAGAAGTTTGCAAATAGCCCTATATGGACATAAGGAAAATTGCATCCTGTCTCACTGTAATATTAAGGATTAAATAACTTAGTTAATAATAATTCACTGTATACAGCTTGGCTTAAAAAAGAAGAGTAATGGTCCATGTAAAATAAACTATCAAAATGTGACATAAATCTAATTTTATTACTTTCCATTTATTTGTATGCATCAGCTAGCTAAATAGGAATACTAAGGAGAAAGGCACAGCTAATAGGACATCCACAGCACTGTGAATAATATTTAAAAGGGTATCAGTTTCATAACATGAACATTAAAAGAACAAGGTTCAAAAAGCACTGTTTTGATTACACCAGGATTGTCATGGCTGAGACCTTCCAAAACTATCTTTCAGCATGCACTTCAATAAAGGCTTACACTGGAAAGACATTTGCAGCCTTGTAAAGAAGCAGAAACAGAGAAAGAAGAGAAGGAAGCCTTTCTGTTCTGAAGCAGCTTCTGCAAATGCATCTTATTTTCTCACTATACTGCTGTGCGCCAGTAAGGATATGGCAAAATGTAGATGCTCTGGAGCTGCTCTCTTCCACATGTTTTCAGTGCTGGTATGAAAGTGCATAGTTGCCAAGATGATGTAAATTTTATAGAGATTTTTAAATTTATTTCCTTTTTTCTTTTTCATCACAGGAACATTTTTCTCGGCTGCAGAAAAATTAAAACCCAGAATTCTCCCTTTATTTCAGAGCAGATCCTGTTATCTAAAAGCATCTGATTTTCTGAAAAAGTATATAAAATCAACACACTTTCAATTTATAAGAGAATACAGTTTCTTTTCTCTTAGTGGAACACAGCACATCCAGTCCACCCTCTTATAGATGACAACTTCTATTCCCTTTATTTTTCTAGTCAAGACCTAATTTACTGGGCCCTGGAGCTATGGATGCCTCTGAAGCCCTCTCTATTTTGTTGGACAGGCTGTGAACAGACTTCCTTTGTATGCAATTTTCAAATATAATTTGAACTAAAATAGACTCAAGACTCAGCAAGCAAGTGTGCTAACTTAATGTCTGAATAGAAAACCAAGTCCATAATTCCAACATTAACAATTGCAGAGCTGAATCAACAGACATGTAAGCAGTTATCAAAGCACTCCCAATAATGCATTTTTAATACTCCAAGAAATGAGCGAGAAAGGAACCAACGTAGTCCCTCAGGCTTTGAAGAACTCCAAGTAGCTTTTATCTTACATCCTGGTAGATGACTAGAAGTTAGTAATTATAATTGTATTAATATTTCAAGGCTTCTCACCTTACACAAACCCTCAACCCAGTATGAAAGTCAGGAAAACACATAATATTCAGAACAGTAAAAATGCTAAACTATATTTATGTCTTTCTGGCCATGCGGTTTTGTAGTCTCCTTTGAAACGGGAGGCTAGCTATGGCTTTATACTGTCATGTGCATGTGTATGGAAGACGAAATGTAAAACCTGGTGCTGTGAATGTGGTGCAAGCACCAGCAAGATAGACGGGCATTTAAAAATCATCAGCATTGCTTAGATGGTTCTGTGCGAAGTAATGTAGAAAGCATCAAAGGCGTTAAGAGGTGATAAGACAAATACTTTCTTCTCAGACTAGATGATCTTTGGAGGTCCCTTCCAATCCCTAATGTTCTGTGATTCTGTAAATTCTATGCAAAGACATGACAAACTGAGTAAGGAGATGAACCACGCTGATAGCTTCATATTCTGTGTATGACATAAATAATGTTGACACCTAGTGCATATCAAGCTGTCACTGTCGCTGCGCAAAGTTTCTTGCATGTAGTGAATGCTGCAATACACCACATGCTGTGCAGACAGTTAATTCTTCATCATCACTAAAGTCTTAACACTCCCCCAGAATGTCAGAAATGAATAGTTCAATGTCAGCTAAAATGAGTCTCTTGATAGCTCTGAGAACAGGTAAACTGGAAAAGATCTGAGTTCCCATCATTCAGATGAAACTTAGATTCTGTTTGACTACAACAAAATTTAAAGTCAGGCCTGTTTTTAGTTCTGAAACCCAAGAGAAATAACTTGTTTGTGTGAATGGACAGATTTTTAAATGACTGAGGTTTTATTTACATATCCAAATGCAGAGTCAAATTACAGAATAGACCAGTACATCAACTGCGAAGTTAGTCTGAAAAATCTGAAATTACGGTCTTAGTAGGTACTGAGTACTAGAAATATTAACTGTGTGTGATTGCCTGAAAACGTTGCTGAAACTGTGAGCCTGCAGTACTCTGGAAACAAAGCACTGCTCCATCCACATTGCACTTTGTCCCAGAATTCAAAATGTGATGATGTGTGCATAAAAACATATGCTGTTCACACCCACTTCTTCCCAAGAAAAAAAAGACCTTGCATATATCAGGAGTCAAGCAGTGAAGACGTGAGCTATTCTTTTTTTATGTTATGCTTCTCCTACCACAAGAGCACCCTGTCTTGAAGCTGACACCCAGTGTGCTATATGCAGTAATTAGACCCAGCAATTTTGCTGCAGCTTCTGGAGATGGATTTTGGCTTCTGATTTTTGATTAACGCCACATTAATGGGAAACTAGATATAGTATTTTGTTGTATGCACCTTGTATTTTTTAAAATTATTTCAATATCTTTTAAAAATGATTTAAAATACAAACTAGGTTCTAAGTTCTGCCTAGTAACTTGTGCTGAGCAATTAGACATTCCTAATGGAAGCAGCTCGCTGCAAAATAAATGTGAAACCCAAGTAAATATAAAATAAAACTTTTTAAAATCGCCAAAAGACTTGCATGTTGAATTCCAAGCCTACCTCACACCTTACAATTCAGCACTGGAATTCCATTAATTTTAATTCATGTGGGAGCTATGAGAAGCACTGTGAAAGATGTGGCTAGAATGATTCTGCAGTTTTTTTAAAAGGAAATGAAAAGTTAATATCTTGGGAGTCATGGTCTTAGTGCAAGGCAAATCGGAACAGGGACACTGTATCACCAGACACCGAGAAAGGCTAGAATGTGCCTTTGGCCACATTGAATTCCAGCTGTTGTTATAGTCCTTGGCTAAGCAATCCTCATGCTAGTCTGGTGAGAAATGCAAATCTGTAAAGAGAATCAGTCTTTGTCTATTTTTTTAATGTTAGCAAATGTTTATTCTGCTGGCATACCAAAGACAGAACAGAGTAATATATTGATATTTACTGACTGAATGTAAAAAACCCTCTTTTTATTAAAGCTGCATACAAACCAAGTCACACATTTTTTCGCATATGCTTATTAGCTCATTTATCTTTCATGATGAAAAGCAGCGCTATAAACCTATCTGCATGACTAAAAGTCTGTATAGAAAGGAAATTAAAGCTAAAACAATTAACTTATTCACGTAGCATTTTCCAGGATTAATGAAATTGAGAGGAAAATTTTGTATTGTGTAATCCTGGTTAAAGGAGGAGAAACAGGTTAGCCCTCTTTTTTTCAGAGGTGAGTGAATTTAAACTGATTATCTCTTTAGAATGGTAATGTGGCTGCTGTAAGGATACAGGGAAGGCAAAGTTTACAAGAGCAGTAACACTCCTTTTCTTAGATCCACTGCCATAGCTAGAACATCATGCAAGTTTTCTGGCAAGAAAAGAATCCTCTTCAAGCCAGTGAACAGAAGAAACAAACTTAAAAACTAAAAGCAAATTTGGAATCAGCAATTTGAATTTAATTAGATATGAATCAGACAATTTCTGAATGATGAGGTAGGTTATATCTATGAAGTGGAAAACTTTTTGTAAGGGAGAAGTGTGTGACCTCGATTTGATGAAAAGTCCATCTCTCTCAGTACCCTTCATAACGGTCCTTCCCAAGGAGGATGTGGTGGATGATCTTGAAGAGTCTAACTCCAAGAAGGAGTTGAACTCCTAGGGGCTGCCTTAGTGGCCATGCTGAAGGATCAGTGAGGTGACAATTTTTAGGAAACGTCCCCACAGTGCAGGCGCACATCTCTATTAATTTTGCTAGTAATTCTGTGGGTTCGTTCAGGTGTATGTTGGTTGCCCAGTTTCACTATCTGCTATGATTGCACCTTTTACACCAAATGACGCATGTTATGTGATACTTTTTAGTCCTAAATTGCCCACTAATATCATCTTAAATTGCTCAGTAATATCACTTGAAGTGGGAAGAAAAGAATAATGGAAATAAAGTGCTATTAACAGTTGCAAAACCCCTGATTTGGAATATCCTTCGGACTAAAATCTACAGACAAATTCTTGCAATCAGCAGTGTATCTTCTCATATCTACTCTCAATGTGGTGGGTTGACCATGGATAGTGGCCAGCAGCCACGTACAAACTCACTTGTTCACTCATTCCCTCCCCTGTGGGATGGAAAAGAGGAACCAGAACTGGCAAAATCGTGAATGGAGATAGAATTAAACAGGTAAAGCACAGTTCACACACGAGCAGGTCAAAACAAGGAGTTTATTCATTACTTCCCATTGGCAGGCAGGTGTTCAGCCCTCTCCAGGAAATCCAAGCTTCATCACACAAAAGACTTACTTGGGAAAACAAACAACAGAAGTCCCTCTCCCCTTCTCCTTTCACTCAGCTATAATTGCTGAGTACGGAATGATGCTGTATGTGTCCCTTTGGCAAGTTCGGGCCACCTGTCCCAGACATCTCCCCTTCCACATTTTTCACATCTACAGTGCACTCTCTGTGGGGAAACTGGGACAAAGAGAAGGTCCTGATGCTGTGTAAGCACCACGCAGCAACTGACATAACACTGCTGTGTGTTCAACACTGATTTAGTCACAAATCTAAAACACAGCAGCATACAGAATGAATAAAATTAACTTCATCCCAATCATGCATAGTACTGTCCATTAAAAAGTGAGTACAAAACTATGAATAATAACCAGAAGCCTATTTTTAAAGATATTTTTGCTAAAAAATGTCTCTAGAGCAAATAAAATTCAGATATGAAGAAAATGAGAAAATATGTCATGACTGAAAGTTTTCAGACATTACTTGAGTACAAAAGTACTGTGGAATAAACTCCACTGTTACAGTTTGCTAAGGAAATTGTCACTACTGAGATTCTGATTTTCATTAACTCCTTTCCATTTTCTTTTCTGGTTCTGCACAAATGATGGTTTTTGAATGTTCTTTGTTGCCACACAGAAGAAAGGAAATAGATTGTTCCTAATTTTCAGTGTAAATAAAATGCATAAAATAGGAAGGACCTTTAATTGCAGAATGAAATAGAATATTTATAGATACAGAAGAGACCTCTAAAGTTACAGGTAAATTCTCTGAGAAAGGTGAGGAATTACTATCTTTGGAAGTTTTTGAAGCAAGAGATCAACAAGCATCTGTAAAGAAGAGGTGGGTACGATTGTGCTGGCCCTAGATTATTCACTCTTTACCCTTTTAGTTTAATGTATTTTGTTATTGTTCATGATTTTACTCTATAGGACTTCTCCAGTAGTTCACATGAAAGAACCGACATGGTCAGGAGTGAAAAATGACACACACACACACAAAGCTTTCCACTATCTTTGAAACACCTACTTAAAAAGTAGACTAACAAATCTGAACACAAAGCTGAATAGGTTTGACACGTGTTCATATACTGTATTTCATGCCGTGTGCTTTTAAGTTTTCATTCCTACCTTTCATGTTCCACATTACTTCAAATAACTGTCATTTTTCTTTTGTGCCTGATTTCCAAGGACTATCAATGGTTTATCTGTTGAGAGGATATCGTGTGCTTTGTCAGTTAGCAACAACAATGTAAACATACTTGACTTTCAAATAGATGTTTGATCTACAAGTGTCTGAAACAGGGTGAAAAGATCACCAACAGTGTAATCCTTGCAATGAGAGTTCAAGAACAACGTATTGAATACATCAATACAAACACAGTTGTGAGTAATTAAGGTCTGGAGCCTTGGTTTCCTCACTCTGTTTTCCAGTGCTGTGCTGACAGGTGTAAAACTGACCAGAGCAACGACTTTGTAAATGCAGTAGGATTTCAAAGGCATCTTCTCACATCAGACAGAAACTGCTGAAATAATGACATTAGCTGCAATGTTTATGTGGTGGATTTGATATATCTTTCATGTACAAAGTTAAAGGCATTCGCTGGAATGACTGAGAAGTGCTAATAGATTATTACTTCACTTATCACCTTTTTGATTTCTTTTCTCCTGTGCTGAAGTCCTCTTCTTCTAACCTATGCTCTTGAGATATATTTCCTCTTCACTGACAAGTCCAGATACTACCCAAGAAACGACAGAACACAGAGCAGCAGAGAGAGGAGGAAAATATTGCTACTCTTCCACCTTTTTTGAGCACGCCAGAGATACAGCAGTTGTCATGGTGCATCTACGACAACTTCCTAAGATGTTCCCTTTGTGCGAACAAGAACTCAAATTAATCTCATAACCTCTCATCCTCAAGGGCCATGAGTCAAGAGATAAGGGGTGCAGAGAGGTAAACCTATCAGTCTGACAGGTGTGTTGGTCTAGATGATCTCTAGAGGTCCCTCTGAACACCTACCATCCTGTCATGCTGAGAAAACAGCTGTTCATTTGACACATAATTTTTGCCATTGTGCTACAGCAGTGAAAAGCACTCATCAGGGCTTTTCAAACAGAAAACAGCCAAAATATAGCTAGAGGAAGATATTCCAGATCAGACCAAGCATTTGTCTAGCCAGTCTGCTTCCATCAGTTATCAAAAACAGACGACAAGGAAATGAATCCTAAAACCATGACACAGTACAACTTCCCATCAGAACATGCCTGAAGACTGTGTGTGCAAATCAGGGAAATCCTGAGCCAAAATTAGTGCTTCAATAGGTTAACAAGGAACAAAGAATATGAAAAGCTTACCCTGCTTTGGTCACAGGACTTACAGATAGACTTGCTGCAATGATCTTTTTCGTCACAGCCTGTTCAGCCAGCCAGACAAGCACATCGTAATTAAGAAAAACTAGAATTGATGTAAAAGTCATCATTAAAAAAAAAAAAGGAACTTCTACCTTTTCTGAGATGTTTTTATTTAATTGTTAATGAAATGTGGATGACACTGAATAGCTGACTAACTTGTTCAGTGCTAAAACTTATTTGTCAAAACAAGTGAAACTTATTTGCATGTAGGAGCCTAAACAGACAATCCCTTTCATTTAATTACAGATAATAATGATTTTTCTACCATTAAGCTTTCGACATACTGAAGGCCTCTTTCTCATTTTCTTTCTTCCTTTAAAGGTCTTTCTGTCTCCATTCTGCTTTGTCTTCTTGTGTATTTCCTTCTCATATATTGAAACAGAATAAAAGCAGATTTTGTGATGGAATAAAAATAAATTCTGTAGGGTGCTTACAAACACAGCAGAAATCTGAGAAACTTGCTGCAAGCTGGCAAATGTAATCTGAGTGCCAGCCAAGGAAAATTTCAAACACTTTCACAGTGTGAGTTAAATTGCTTAAATTGTTCTGATAACACTGCCACTTGTTTTTCTTTTGCATTTTAAGCCTGAGTGTAACTGCTGCTTTGTGGTACCTTCTGCTGAATGATTGCAGGTTACTACAAGGCTTTCATTTTTGTCTTTGTGTCAGGTTTTTGTTCTAGAAGCTGTGCTGCTGAAAGTCTTAATTGCTCACGCTGCCATTACAGGTTATTTTGCCCATCTGGAACATAAAATCAGTTTTTTAGGCTTAAACAGCTCAGTGCCAGTTGCTCACCAAGCCCGTCTTGCCCTTGCTCTAGGATTTACTTGAAGGGAAAAAAAGGAAGAGATCCCAAAGTTTATGTGGGTTGCAACTTTGTTTTCAGAGTAGCAGTGCAATTTTCTTGTTGTTCCTAATTGCTGCTCTGTTTATTCTAGTTGACTTAGTGAAAACAATGGATGTCTGATTCCCTAGCTTTATTCACTCACTCTCTCACAACTTCCCCTCTCTGTATGCGAACACTAACTGCATTGATTTAGATGGCTGCTGTGCTCCAGCTGGACAGGTTTCTAAAAGCTAAAACCTGTTTTGGAAAGTCTCCACGTCAGCACTACCTCTGCTTTCCCCTCCCATCCAATTAGTCTGGTAGAATGCACTCCATATTGATGTTGTTCTGTAACTGCATGTGTCAGGGTTCCTTCTTGACTTTATACCAGCTTGAGTTATATTACCACAAGGTTAAATGCATTTCACTGAGTTTTCATTTGGACATCATTAATTTAAACATATGATTTAGCTAACGTGTAATAGCTTTAGAAGTCTGGAAATATATTTATACACATAAAATAGATATACTAATCCTACATCAGATTTTATAATCCTCCTCTAGCCTTATAAATCCTACTTTCTATATGTAATTCCTATGATTAACTTAAGAATCATCCCCATAAATCCCAAATTAAAATGACTAGATTTGTAAATCTTTTGTTTGCACTTGAAGTATGCAACAAGTGGATGATTTGGGATGCCTTCAAAGCCTGACAGTTACAATTAAATCTATATACAGCCTTATTTCTCTTAATTCTCAGCTTTCCCAGTTTTGTCTGTAAATCCTCATCATCTGCCTCTTTCATGGAATTAAGCTTTATTTAAACAGGACCAAAATTCTGTAAACTTTCATGATCGATTAACTTTATCATGTTGTACTCACAGCAACTACAAGCCTCTCCGACCTGAATTTTTCTGGGGTAAACTGTTTGAACCAGAACCTCAAGAGAGCATACAGGAGCTGTCAGGAAGCGGGGCTGAGAAACAGCCACTGCAGGATGTTCCACTGTGTTGTTTCATTATTCTCTGACATTCCAGGACATCTTTCAATGGCTTCCCAGAGTGGTATTCCTCAAAAACATAATAGTTATCATGCCAGGAACTCTGACCTTAGAGAGAGTTAAAACTCATGTTGTTCATAAACTCCACAGCAAGAGTGCCTTATTTTTGTTGTAAGCTAAGTTTAGCTGGGAAACAGGGAAAAGAGTTGCTGCTCATGGTCTCCCTATCCAAATTACTTTTATAGTCTTCACGTCCTCACACTTGTATAATATTGTCTGCACACCTATAGAGACCCCCACCCCAGTATGCAACTAACCGACCTGCAAATCTCCATGCTGAATGAAACAAATGTACTTCAAAATCCCTGCTTTTTAGAAAGTGCAGTAAGTGGCAAAGACCTGTTGCTTCATCAACATGTCTGGAGCCAAGGCTGTACAGAACAAGTCTTTCAGCTTGTTCTGTAGGGAGGGGGGAACATTTAGTGGTTCCGTGAAGTCCTGCCTCCAACCAATGCAACCAGTGTGCTTGCTCAAAATGTTCTCCCAAGAAGTGCTGCCTATTACCTTTTTCTCTACAAGTGATTATCATTATTAAACATTTTGAGAGTGTTGTTCAGCCCTTACTCCCCTCAAAATCCAACCAATAACCTATCCATCCTACATTCAGCCTTACCTTCACTTTATCTAACCATCAACTTGTTCTGCCATTGCCATCCTCTTTTTCTACTTGCAGGTCTACGTTCTCCTATAGCCTACAGTACAGAAATCCCTGTCCATCCCTCCATGGGCTTTTCTTTTCTGCATCCAAGGACACAGAGTAGAGGCTAGTAGGATCAAGAAAAAGAAAGAAATGAGACCCTGTGAAAAAGGTGCAACCCCTTTTTATAACTTTTTTTAAGGAGGGGGAAACCTCAATTCAGAAATGCCCATACTTATGCCTATATGTGAATCCATATGGATGGCACTGAAGTTTGTATAGTACCTTCATTTGAAGAACCTTCCCAGTCTGGAGTCCATCACCTACTTCTTTATCTTTAACATTAAACATTTTATTAAAATCCATTTTAGAAATTTCAGCTGGCTGTGGAAGGGTGAGTCTAGTTACCAGTCTTAGCATAAACAAGGATTATTTCACTCCTGCTTTACCTAACAGGTATCTTTGCCTATGAAGCCTCCAGAGTGTCTCTGTTATTATTAAATTCTAAATAATGGGCAATAGAAACCTTAATGCTTAGACTGATAAATCAGTTAAGGCAAAGGGAGGTGTCTAAACTGGTCTGCAAGGACTGTCTGGCATTTGGGGGAAAAGAACAGTTGTTCCATTTCCCCCTCCACTTCGACATTTAGATTTAGTCACTTCTGTTTCAGCAACAAGCTGCTGGACTGCCAGAGGAAGGTTGAGTGCAAACCTTCAAACTGAAGAGAGTTTTGAACCTGTGATGTCTTCAGATGTTCTGACACTTGGAAATTCAAAATTACTGTGGTTAACTACACCGCCAAAGCTTTGAAAAGCCAAACTGCTTGCGTTGCTTTACGTATATCCACACTCATGTTACAAGTACACACATAATATTATATATTCATGTTTTTGTATATATATATAGACTAATATCTATATACTCTACTAATATTATATTATGAATTATTAGTAGTTACAGTACAAATAATTATTAGTATACAAATATTATTAGTATATTACTAGTATATTATTACTAACTATATTACTAAGATTATATTACTATTTGCTAACATCTATAGTAATACATGCATCTAGATGAATGTATATACTCATTCATATACATACTGTTTCATACTAGTTCTCTCCCAGCATTAGAGGAGAGCTATTATCTATTCATTGTTAATATGGACTAGTGTTAACAGCTCATCAGGGAGGTAGAATTTTCTCTGGATTTTCATATATTGAATACAAATAAGGAGAGGAATAGCTCAACAATATGTTCTACTAAAGTTGTACTGCTCTGTATTCTCTCTTGCCTTTCCTAATCAGTTTCTAATGTCCTATATGATTTCTTAATTATACAGCTACACATTTGTATCCTCTCTCACATCTCCTATTTCTCTTCTTACTAAGCCACCTTCAAAGACACTTGTGACCAGGGTGTTCTTTCTAAGTAAGTCTGTCTCACTGTAATCTGTAAGTAGGGCTGGACTGAAGCTTTAGCAAAAATCCATCTCTGCAAAGGAGTTAGTGAAACTATGTCCAAAAAAAAAAGTAAATAGGAAATGAAATCCTACAGCTACAAACACAAGATTAAATACAATTAAATTTTATGGAATGGTAGAAGAAACAGCTAAAATAAAAGCCAAAAGCTGGGTTTAAAAGCTTTCCTGGAATTTCAATTCTAAACTCTCTATTGACTACAAGGAAAACGTTTCAGGCCAAAAGGAGAGTGAAGAGTTCAAAGAAAAGAGTACTTCCTTTCTGTTCATATAAAACAGAAAGGAAATAATTTTGTAATCTGATTTTCCTGACAAAGCCAAATAAAAGTTAAAATAATATATAAAAGTAAATATCATGAAAAGTACGTATTGACTTTTCAGTAGTTAATTAATTATGTAACACAGACTATCACCCACTGTCAGACACATTAGGATCTCGGTCTTAGATTGTATTATGGTAAAACCACAGTTCTAAGCCTACTATAAGAAATGCTGGAGTTTCTATAGAACAATTCTCCCATGTCTTTTTCTACAGGCTTTAATAACACATTGCCAGCTACAAAAAACTCAAAGGTCAATTCTTTATCGTTGTGTCTGAAATTTTTCAGTAACTGTTTGCCGGATAATTTGAGTGCCATTGCATTTACAAAGCAAACTAATGGAATGCTGAAAGGCTGTATTTGAATCCAGTGAAGCATCCTATCTGCAAGCTTATGTATTTCTTACCTCAAAAACACCTCAATCTAAAGAAGAAACAACTACTCAGAGTTGCCAAAGCCACAGTCGTTGGCTCAGCTCAATTTTGTAATGAAATAGGTGTTACTGTAATCACAACTCGTAGTTTATTTTAAGGGTGTGTCTCCCTGTCCTTGTCACTGAACTCCATCATTGCTATAATTGGCTCAATTCTGCTTGTAACACTAATGGTGAAGTGGAAGACCTAATTCCTCATATTCTAAAGATCTTGTTCTGACAGGGAACACGTATGTACTTTGCTGAGAGAAATGATGATGCATCAAATAAAGCATCTGTTATGGGAAAGAATATCTCTGGCAGATAAACGATTACTTTTATGACACAGCTGGAAATCTAGTTCTCTTTCTACACCTTCCACTTGTAAATACTATACGTTTACACAAACTCAAGATTTAAAGATTTTTAGTGGCTGTAAAAAGACTGTGGCAACTGTTCTAAAGGGTTTTTTTTATTTCAGTCTGGTAGGTGTTTGTGTAGCAGAAGTAAGCTCAGCATTAAGGACTGAAGAAAATAATATTTGAAAAATTTCCAATGAAACTAAAGGTATTGATTAACCTACAAAATTTATAGGCACACCTTTGGAAGCCCTCTGTAAGAATACTGAAGCACTGGCAAAAAAATAAAATTCTAGAAAATATTTTCAAGTTAAAATGGGTGACAGTAAGCAGGAAATAATTCATTTGCTAGAAACAGAAAATAGATTGCAATCGTTCATCTTTTCCTAAGAGTAGCAGCACCAGCAGCAGCAAGAGGAGTTTGCTGACATTTTATTGATTCAGTGAGAAACTGGTCACAGGTCCCACTGCCTTCCCCACAGTGCTGTGTGGCCCTGAGGGAAGTGTCAACGCCCTGGGCTGATCCTCCCTCCTCTGTGTTTGGCTAGTGGAGCTCAGGGCCAGCTCAGAGGCAATGCAACATAGAGCTGGCCCTTCTCCAGTGACATCCTGGGAAAGAATTTCCAGACCCATAACCCACTGGGTGCTTGTGACCTGTCCTCAGGGAGGTGCCCAACGCATGGGGCTAGAGTTGCCTGAGGTGTCCTCCAGCCTGCCTTGGTGCCTGACTGGGGTGATGAGACAGGCCCTGACCATGACCCTGGCTGAGGAGCCCTTATACCAATCAGCAATCTGATGTGATCCTGTGTTGGTGTAGCGTTATTTCATGACCTTTACTTGAGTAAAACTACTGCACAATTTAAAGGGGAGAGAGGTTAAAGCTAAAAGTAACCAAAGATTATGTACAAATACCAGCCGCTGGTGTGTGTGAAAGAATTTCCTTCTTTTGCTCCAATTAATTCAAACATGCTTCTCTCAATTAAATGTATGTCCTCATTGGTGACAGACATTAACTTCTCCAAAAAGAAATAAAATGCCTAAGATGTCTATACAAGTAAAATTCAGAACTTCAAAAAAATAGATTCATCTGTAGATACTATTACACTTGGGATGCCTGATCAGAAACACACTGGAGGAACCAAAAGTGACATCCAGCCACCTGGAGAGAGACTTAACACAACCAGGAACAAATCTTCCCTGAAACTTAGAACAAGGCCATGATATTCCCAAGCCTTTCAGTTTCACCCTCACTCTTTTTAACGGCCTCTTTCTGAATAACTGTTATGAAGAGAGGAAAAGTACACCAGGAACAAAAGGGAGCCTGTGTTTCCCCAGCCTTTTTCATTTCAGTTAGACCCTTTACCTGCTTGGTCACTTGTATCTCATTAATTTCAATACCTTCCTACATCAGTTTACTACTTGCTTCTAGAGCAGTCTTTACACTTTTTCTCTTGTCCACTCTGGATACCTTCTGTAAATACTTCTGCAGTTTGTGTTCTCCACCACGGTTATTGGCTTGTCTTCCATATGAACTAGTGTCAGCGGAGCAAAGTAAGGCTGTTCAAAGCAGTAGACTGAGATAGTTGTTCCTATTGCTTTTCTCAGAAAACAAAATATTTACTTGCCTTACTGAGTAGCAGGGTAGAGTGGACATATTTTCAGATTAAAAAGCTTTGACAGCAACGCAAAAGTGTCACACTATATTTATAGTCATTTACATATGCTGAAGTGAAAGCTGTCATTTCATCAAGTCTATGAATCCTTCTGTTAAAGGCAAGAGTTTGCATCAGTTCAGCATGTTACTGATGCATTCAAACATAAACTGCCTGGTAATAAATCACAATCCTTAAAAGTCTCAGGAGAAATAATCTTTCAAATCGAGCACACCTCCAGACCACTACTGCTTAACTTACAAAATGGAGAGCCACATAAAAACCATTAACAACACTTCAGCATTTAATTCAACTGTGAATCCACTACACACAGTGTATTTATACACTGTGTGTATTGTACACACTACACAGTGTGTATTTCTATTCTTATGTAAAAATAAAATGAAATGTTTATTCAATGTTTTAATACCCCAGTCACAAATGAATAAAAAAGAAATAGAATTAACTAGAGAACAAAACAGTAAATACACCTCATTTTTCCAGGAAGACAAATAGTGTCCTAAAAAATAAAGTAGATAGATAACTTCTTCCCAGTGAGCGTGACAGGGTGTTGGAGGGGGCTGCCCATGGGCTTTGTGGAGTCTCCTTCTCTGGAGATGTTTAAAACCTGGCTGGATTAGGTCTAGAGGATCCTGTTGTGCTGGAGGGGTTGGATTGGATGATCTTCTGAGGTCGCTTCCAGTCCCTAATGTTCTGTGATTCTGTGAAACAACAACAATCACTCAAACAGTCACAGCTATGCTGGACATCACATACCAGCCTTTTTCTGTCTAGGTAGTTGAGATTTCCTGGCACTAGCCAAAGGACTATGGTTGAAAGTATTTGACAAGTATTAAACCACTACCAAAAAAAGGATTGAAAGCCATTATTTGATTCAGTTCTTACTGCTAAGCTGGCAGCAAGACATGAAGCAGCATGCCTCTCTGAGCATACACTCCTGTTACAGTAAATAGTAAACCCTATGGATCATGTCCTGATTGTCTCCTTTTAATACATCTACAGATGACACTTTCCTTCCCTATTATGATAATAGACATTGGTTCTAACTTTTGAAACCTGAAACCTTAGGCTTTACACTACAGTCTGAAGTATTTTAAGGACTGACAGTTGGACTCTTCTGATGAGTGAGATATGTTCAGGTTTACTAGAAGAGAGTGAATAAACACTAAAACTGCAGGTTCAGCTGTCAAAACTATGGAAACCATGATTGGAAACCAGAGGAATAGCCTGACAAGCTCAGTCTTATGCCTTGAACACAACTGGAACTCTGCTACTCACTTCTGTCAATAGATGGCAACTCTAGATGTAACCACCACCAATAATTTAAGTGTGGAATTTGCGAGTGGCAAACACAGACTACTACACACTTTAAGGTTTAGAACTGCAAATGTTCTCAGTTAGTGATGTTCCTCTGTTGAACCACCATTGCCTAATTCCTGATTTTTATTTAAAAAACAAGAAAATAGTCTGTCACCAGAAAAGCCCCAATACAGATTCATCACTGTTCCTCCTGTAAGCTGGCAATGATGTGGACAAAACATAAATCCGTGCACTAAACTGGGCTGTGGCATGCCATGTAGTATTAAACGTGCTGCATGTGAGAATGCTTGATCCTCCCATTTCATTAGTAGGAAAAATGCTTCTAAGAAATAATTAAAAGAGAAATAAATAAACAAATTCTAAGCTAAGCCTATTAAAATTTTCCTAATCAGCTTAAAGAATCCTTATCAGCCAAACTGTTAAATTCACTTATTAGGTTGTATGACGAATCACATACAGATCCCTCAAAAAGGCTCTGTTCTTGTGGTGTTGCTGTTTGAAAGCTACCAGCATTTCCAAACGTATAGATTGGTGCTTTCACNCCTAACCCAGCACAGAGTGTTGCCGTCCAAGCCGTGGGCTGACAGCTTAGCCAGCAGTTTGCTGTGGGGGACAGTGTCAAAGGCCTTGCTGAAGTCCAGATAGACCACATCCACAGGCCTCCCCACATCCACCAAGCGGGTCACCTGATCATAGAAGGAGAGCAGGTTGGAGAGGCAGGATCTGCCCTTCCTGAACCCATGTTGGCTGGACCTGAGCCCTTGGCCATCCCTCAGGTGTGCAGTTACTGCCCCCAAGATAACCCCAAGATAAGCTTTGGCACAGTTCCCCACCTTTCCAGGGTCGAGGGGAAGAAGGGAGGTGGGATGGAGGGGATGTGGCAGCTGGCCACCACGGCTGGCTGCGTCCCCATAGCCCTACAGTAGATGGTGTGGTGGGTGGTGGCCCTTCTTCCTCGGGCCCCCGTTCTACCTCAGGTAGGCAGCAGGAGCAGCTAGCCATGACTTGGCATGGCTCCACTGCCCCCCACCCCACTTCCCTCTTTGGAGATGGGACGGAGGGGGTGTTGCAGGCCTGCTGTGCTCCTGCAGACGGTGAGGTGGAGAGTGGCGGCCCTGTGGCTCTGACCTGACCCTGGTGCTGGCTGGCACCATGGACTGGAGAAGCAAGAACTTGTGTTGATTTTCTCCCCATGATGGAACAACCATTCAGCGACCCGTGATGAGCTGAAAGATTCTTCCCTTTCCCACTGTAGCTGAGGCAGGAGGAGAAAGGAGACATGAAGATCATGGAACCCTCTTGGCCACATTTGTGGAGTTGAGGGGGGGGTCCCTGCTGATGTGGCCATGCGGACAGTCTCTGTCTTGAATCCCACACATGGCCAGGGCCATGTGGCTGTTTCCATCATCTTAGAAAATACTGATCAGCAGAAAGAGAGACTGCTCGTTATTTCTGCCACTGAGAAAATCTGGGGATGGTTGGGGAGAGAAGGAACCTTAAGAGAGGAATCTGAGAATTCCTTCATGCTTAGCTGAAGAAAGCAGAAGGACTTGAGAATCCTTAAACCTTGGACACGGAAGACAGAGACTGGGTCCTGTTAGAAAGCATGTCTCCTGCATCAAGGGATGCTGTTCAGGTGCTGAGGAATCAGGCCTCTTCGATCAGCATTTTGCTGGAGAAAGCTGCACTGAAGAATTGAAGAGTTCTCCAGTCTAGATAGCCAAAGGTACTGGTGTCTGCAGACGACAATGGTGACACATGAAAAACAGAGAGGGTGGTGGTACCCATCTCTACTTTACTGACATGCTCTTTCCCCAGGTCTTTAATATAGAAAAACCAAGGACTGATACAACAGTAATCTCTCATAGAATCATAGAATCATTAGGGATTGGAAGGGACCTCAAAAGATCATCTAGTCCAATCACTCTGTCACAACAGGATCACCTAGACCAAGTCACACAGGAACACATCCAGGTGGGTCTTGAACATCTCCAGTGAAGGAGACTCCACCATCACCCTGGGCAGCCTGTTCCAGTGCTCCGTCACCCTCACTGAGAAGAAGTTCCTTCTGATATTTATATGGAACCTCTTATGTTCCAGCTTACACCCACTGCCCCTCATCCTATTTCATTGTATTTTTCTCAGAATATGTGATGGCATTTGGGACACAGTTTCTAGTTTGTGTGCACTAACTTGCTTAACCTTTTCCTCTTTTGTGTATACACTTACAGAGTTAACAAGCTCTTTTCCATTTTCTCTAAGCTACCCATTGTCTGCCAAATTCTATCCAATATCTCATGGAGACCTAAATGCTTTGTTTTCCTTTATCTTTGATTGTGGTCTTGAACCCACCACACGTGGTTAATCTCGTCCATAACTTTTAAAAGAAGGAAGAAAACAGCCATCAAACAGAGAACTTACAAAAAGTTTATAGAATTCTTTGGACAGCAAAGCTGCTAGACAGCTGCTGCAGCTGAGAATCTTGTTCACTGGCAAACCTAGATGAGTGCTTGATCTTTTGCTTTGTAAAGCAAACACTGTTAGAAAAATAAAACAGAAGACTAGCTTAATCATGTTACATACAGTTGATTAGTTTTCATTTTGTTTTGCTTCCATTTGAACACTAATTACTCCAAGGAAAACATTGCTTCCAGCATAAGATAGAGCAGTTCAATTATTTAATTGCAGATACCATAGTTTTTTATTTTTTTTAATTATCTAACCTTGGTAGAACTCTGTGTATTAGAGTCAAACTGAGCATAAGTTTTGATTGCTAAGAAAAATGCATTCACAATGGAATGTGATAGATTTTTTCAGTTAGAGCTCTATAAATGTCTGCTATCTGAGGATGCTATGGTAAATGCAGGAGACAACATCACCTACAGAAATGATAGCATAATCTTTTTCCTGTTAAGAGTACATGGCTGTACACAAAGTTTTGAGGTAAGATTTTTGTTCCATGTGCTTCCCTCCACCTCTTAATTTTATGTATTTGCTTTCACTAAATTGCTGACATTTCTGGAACTAAGGGGAGCAAGGAAATATGCCATTCTGTAGCAGTAGGTGTGCTCTCCTCAATTGTTCTGTTTACAGAGAGCCTTGTTCTCAGGTCTTACAGTGCTACATGTGATGCTATCAGGTTGGAGGACTCATGCAAGACATTGTTTTCTCACACTTAGAGAATCTTCTTTAGCATTTGGCAGCTAAATCTTTCTGCTTTGGGAATGTACTTTTTGCATGGATGACAAGTTGTTATTAAAACCTCATGTTCTAACTGAAAAATGTTAATGTTTTATACAAACACTATCACTTCTCAGGATAGAAGATTTGAACAAGCGACTCAGTTTTTTTGACTGTTTTGAGTTCTGTATATACAGGACAAACTTTTCCTTCAGATTAAAAAGAGGAGAGATTTTCTGCAGGGTCTACCTAGGCTTAAGTCTTTCCATGCATATTTGCATGGGAGTTGTAGCTATAATTTCTGAAGGAAATGACTGACCATGTTTACCACATTTTACATATTTAAAATACAGAGAGAAACCTCTATCAGCTGATTATCTTCATCACATAGTTAGTCTTTGTACTCATTTACTTTGACTGGAAAAAGAAATGTCCCATAAAGAACAACGGTGCTTATATCTCATTTTTAAATGATCCTCTTTGTGAGAACAGGATTCACAGAAATGGTACCAAAGGAAAAATCTTACCTTACCTTATGAAGGCAGAACCATGTGAAAGTTAGCTATTGTTTCTGCTTTATGCAGTGAAATAAAGCATATTCCTCAGCCCCAAAATAATCATCCTATTTAGCTCTGGTACAAATTTGCCATAAGACATGGTGGATTTGTCTCCTGTTAAAGTGTGTAATAACTTACAGGATTCTTGTGGTTGATTCCACAGGCATTTTTTGATCCCTTAGGTATCCTCAGCAGGATGCAATATGAGCTATTATAAATTTTAATTTGTTGTCATAGTACTGAAACTGCATTGAATAAGTGTTTCCTAGTTTTAGCAGAGCTTTACATTGATTGCCTGAATAAAATTCCAGTCACCATAAGCAGAACAGAAACCACTTCTAGTTCAGAAATTACTATTACAAGAAATTATGTTTCTCTGTTAAATTGCAATTCATTTATAAATAGAAGAATTCAGACAGTCAACAAAAACTAGCAGAATTGAATTGGTAAGAAGCAGCAGTGTACTGTAATCCAGAGCTCAATTTAGTTGGGACTTACCTAAATGCAGGACGGTTGAACTGGTACAGCTTACAGAAAACCTGAATAAACAATTGGTTTTTAATAGTCTTGAGAGTAAGTGATGTTCTGGTTTTACAGGGACACAATTATAGTTCCATTCATGTTCTGCAGACTGTTAGCCATCCAGGGCAGCTGACCTGAGCTGGCCACAGCTGTATCCCGCATCATAAACATCACCCTCAGTACAAAGTGGGAGTTTTGCTGAAGACAGGGTTTTCCTGCTTGAGCCCCTGTTCTTATCTGGGCTCTTGCTGACTGTTTTCCTATTTATTGTGGTGGCTGCATTCACTGGGGTGAGTATTAATTAGTATATTTTGTATTGGTATTTGGTATTGTACTGGCTACTTCATTAATTGCCTTCTCATTTCAGTTTGTGGGTCTCCTCTCTTTTTCCTGATCCCCTTCTTGGCTGGGGAGGGGTCATTGGGTGATAGAGTAACTGCTATAGTTTAGCTCCAGATATGGTTGAAACAGACAAGTGATCAATCTCTGACGTGAGAAATGTAACACAGAGCAGCAAAAGACTACTCTGTTAAGGCTACACACAGAGAGACAGAAACTCAGCAGTAAGTTGGAAAGGAAACCAGTGAACTGAAGAATGCTCTTCAAGGGTTTGGAAAATGTGAGGAGCCAGTAAGACTACATCCTTATAGTGAAACAATGCGACTGAAGGGCCTTTTAAAGCATCCTGTACAACTAAGGGATCTTGCTATGGCAGGAGAATTGGACTGGGTGACCTTTTGAGGTCCCTTCCAATCCCTAATGATTCTATGATTCTGTGATCATTCTCTAATTCTTCTTATCCTTAGAAGGATAAATACTTGAAATAGTTAGCCTTTGTCAGAAGGTGGAAAGGGAAATAAGACTTACAACTTACAGAACTGATAGTCCTGCCCTGAAAAAATAGAGGCAGTTTGCAAATGACTACCTTGGACTATAGCAGGTGTTAACAAGCATTAGGAGCATTGTTGGGGCACACTTAAGTCTCCCAAATTTACAGGACAATGCACTCTAGAAATTTACTGTATAATCTCACTAGGAAGAAAAGCAAACACAGCAAATAGGAAGTCAGTCTCCCTTGTAGAGGCTATTCTGATGTGAATTCATTAATTCATCACTTCAGTAATTCATGACTAGCAAGTTCTGTAATTTGTAACTCATGTGTCAATGAGCAAAACCCTTACCGTGTAAAGGGTGGGAGGGATCGTTCTTCCTCTTCCCTCACAGTGTAAGTGCCCTGCGTATCACATGGGTAAGCACAAAAGCTTCAGCAGTCTGACTACTGTTGCATCCACTTCAAGATGTTTCTGGATAAGCTGATAAGCAAGTTTGGTCTGTGCCAAATAATTTCCATAAACCAGGGGATACTGAAGAAACTTCAGGCAATTAGTATGCAAGGATGCAAGAGACAATGGCTGCAGGAGGTGGCAAGCAGCAGGTGATCGCAGCTGCATAAGGACCTTTGTCCTTCCCTGTCCATCCTGTCCTTCCTACATGTTGCTTTTTGGTTGACTTAATGAGGCTGCTGCCAGCGTACATCAGGGCTTAGCAGGAGCTGTGTGTTAGGGCAAAACCTGGACAAAGGTTTTGTCACAGTCACAGGCAAGACACTTAGATTTATATTTCTTCTGGGATATGAATAGACCACTGCTAAGCCAAGCAGGCACTTCCATCACAGTTCGATTTTCACTGAGATGCTGCTGTCCCGAGTAAAGAATGAGGACTTTTCCTGGTGAGAGCTTTCTGATAACTAACTGAACTTATCACTCTTCTCACAGAGGAGCAGTGCACATGCTGATCTCAAGTCACACTTGTTGAACTAGTTACAGGCAGCTGCAAATCATTAGTTCCTACGTTATCAATATGTTTTACTGTAGTTATTGGTTTTGCTATAGTATAGACTATGTTATAATACCTAAAACACCTGGTCTTAATTTTGAGGCTGGTTGATTAATGAAACGTTAACTTGTAATAAGTCCTGAACCCACATTCTAGAGGGTTAAATCTTTTCTCTGGGCAGTCCCTTTTTTTCCCCTCTAATCAGTTATCCAGGATGCATAAATTTTTTTCTTACTTGCATTACTTCATTTTAAAGTTTGGCCATAACAAAGGCAATATCTGGCTGTATCAGTAGTCTGTAGTAGTCTTCTGTAACAATGCTTGCTTCTCTTCAAGTTTTCAATTTGTTTTTCAATATGATGGCATTTCAAGTGTGCAGAACTTGTGGGCACTAGGAACTTGAAGTTTATAAATGTGTCACATTTTCCTCTCCTACTATAATAAACATTTAAGTGTAGAGGTTATACCATGCTAATTTTTTTCATCCTAGCTGGTCCTATAAGTCAATTCCCCTAGGCCAGGTCCAGATGTAAATAATTCATTACTGTTTTCCCCACTATGACCAAATGACTGTGCTTTTGCCTCCTAAAAAGCCACCTACACACATTCAGAAGTGATTCCTACGTGTTACCTAGCAGCAAATTTTAACATCATTATGAAATTAGAAATTTGATGGTGGTAAAACCTAGAGTGCTGTGGAAAGCATTGTCTTTTCAAAATACTTACAAGGAACCACCCTATCATGAGCCTAGTTATCATTCTAGAATGTGATTATGTGACTGAATAAAAATTAGGAAAAGAATTCATAAAGCCCCATTCACAAATAAAGCAACTTTTGCTGCACTGGGTGAGAAAATGGGGTGGGGAGAATTAGTTACGCTGTTTTATTGTAATTAAAAAGTCAATTTAAGGTTCTCTCAAACTGAACTTCTGATGTCAGAATGCATTTTTCTGTGTTAAATGCATGCATTGTAAGGATATTTCACATATGAGAGCAAGGAAGTTTTCATCCTTTTTCCTCAGACTTCAAGCATGCAAGTGTCTACAAGAGAGAGGACTTGCTTCCTTTAGAATTACTTTGCAAAAATAGTAAAGTTACTTTTTGACTTTGTTATGGATGAAAAGATCTATAAAAAAAAGGAAGTGTGATGGTTGTGGCATGCAGGAATGGGTAGATTCTTAAGAAAATATGTGAATATTTTTATATTGGAAGGTTTCCTAAAGAAGTTCCAGCTCCCCTGTCATGGGCAGGGACAGCGTTCATTAGATCAAATTACTCAAAGTCTCATTGAACGTGGACTTCAATAATTCCAGGGAGTTCACATCTACAGTCTCCCTGGGTGACCTGTTCAAGTGCCTCATCATTTTCATAGCAAAGAATTATTTCCTAATATAAATCTACCCTCTTGAAAGCTGAAACTAGATCTCATCCTATCATCTATTCCCTAATAAAGAGTGGGTCCACATCTTTCCTGTTCCTTTAGAGTCTTCTTTTATCTGTGCTTGACACCAACCCTTGCAGTCAGAACCGCCACATAGGGAAGGTGCTGCATTCCCCTGGCTGTCTATGTAGCCCTCCTCTGGTCCTGCTCAGACAAATTCTTGCCTTTCTTCCACTGGGGATCCCAGAGACAAGCAAAGCACTACAGGTGTGGTTTCATGAGAGTAGAATAGAGGGGAAGAATCACTTCCCTTGATCTGCTGGCCATGCTTCTTTCAATGCAGCCCAGGATATTGTTGACTTCTGCAGGTGCACACTGCTGGCTCCTATTCAGTTTTTCATCCACAAATACCTTAAAGTCAAAAAAAGAACTATTTTCTGTTTGATTGTTTTATAGACAGAAATTAAGACTATCTGACAGAACAAGTTACGGCACGATCAAGTTATATGAAACTCAATGTTTGCCTTTATCTCTTAATAACTCAAAGAGAACGGAAACTGCAGGGGAAAAATAAAATCAAATACTCTCAGCAGCAAAGGATTTCATTACTGGTATCAATGTCAAGCCTGAAAATATCCAAATCATCATCCCAGTTCTGCTACTTTCTCTGGAGGAAGATGCTGAACTTTCAGAAAAACACAAAGTTTGCAGTTCAACAACAACAAACCTTACAAAAGTTATGCAAATACTTACAGATTTGGTAGCATGACCAACTGCATGGTCTGGTTTATTTATCATCCTATCAAATTCTAAGGTGTTTTTTACTCTGTGTATTGTACACAATTTTAAAACAATTCATTTTTAAATACAAAGCACAGCAGAATGATTCCTTTGGTCAAAGATACTTGTGCAGTGCAGAGAGCACTTACATGACAACTGAGTTCACAAAACCTGAAACATTTTTCAGCCAAAAATAGAGATGTGCATTTAAGGAAAGCATCCCCCAAACCTCTACAAAAGAAAATAGTATTGCTTTCTGTATTGCTGAAAATGAACCCAAACTCTTGTGCTTTATATTTTTTTATTACCCTTTCTTTCCTCCAGGAAAGGTGGTTATCATAAATCATTATCACTGTTCTGTTTAGCTTTACCTTACAGACATCCTTCTGGGAGGAAAAAAAGATTGAAAGATTGTGTGTGAAGATGCAAGTAAATATCAGGGTGAGGGGAAGATTTTGCTGTCTAGAAAAGAGCACTGTGAGAGGAAGTTTCAATAAGAAAAATGAATATATAGAGATTGCTGGGAAGAGCCCTCCCTTCATGCAGATTGCCTGTGATTAACCCATGACTTCACTAATCTGATTTTATTCATTCTGGAACCTATTCTCATGCTGTAAGCAAGTGAGGCGGTCAGGCAAGTTCTGCAAACCAGGACAGGAAGGCTTGCAAGACACTTTCCTCATAATGCCCTCCAGGCTTGTCTTAGCTTTTCCTCCTTTCCCACATTCTCACTCTGTTTATTTCAGCAGGAAAGGGCAATTGTATTCAGAGCAATTCTCTCAAATTCAATAGTTCTATGTAGTTGTTACAAAATTAGGAATGATCTATGTATTAGTAGTTAAAAGTATTTAGTATCTTTGAGGTTTGAAAATATGATCAGTTCAAATCCTTTACAGAGAGATGTTCTCTTCCCAGCAATATAAATGTTTGGATAGACATGATGTTTTAGGAGACCATGAGAATAGTAGCAAAGGATAGAATAGTAGAATTATAGAATGGCTTCTGTTGGAACAGACCTCAGAGATAAACTAGCTCCAACCCCCTACCATAGGCAGGGACACATCTAACTAGACCAGGTCTTACTAGACCATAGAAATTACTGTTCTTGCAAATTGCTTTCCATTTAAAAAGAAATATTACAAAGATCTACCTGAAACAAAAATTAACTTCAAAGGTTACTGATTTGAGACAGACCTCTGATACAGTGTGATATCTTGTGCAGAAAAAAGATCGATCTATCCAGAAGACGTAACAGGCTGAGTCTATTAAAAATGAACAAAGACAATCCAAAAGGGGAAATGAAAGGAAACTAGCTTCCTCTTACTAAAAGGCAGAAAGAGAGAACATGAATTCAGGGACAGTAAAATCAGGGAAAGACTGCCAGAAACTATTAAGATCTGCTTTGTTTGAGCGTATTTTTCAGCTTTGCAATGATAAACCTTCATATTTTCCATGTTATACTCTGAATGCTCGTGCAGTATTAGAGAGTTTCAATAATGATAACAAGTTATTTCATGGCTGATCTGGATATAACAAAGCATTGGGTACTCACACAGACTGAGAACAAAGATTAAATCTCAAAGAAATCCTCTTGCCTGAGGAGGTTCATTCAGTCTGTCTTCAACGAAGGAAAATAAATATACCCAAATCCATAACGTCAAAGCTATTTGGATGCCTCCTTTTCACAAAAAGTTTCAGTGGAAAAGAGTATAAGCTCCTCAAGAAGAGAATTTTCCCTGATTACAATCAGCCTTGAAGGCAGAAAACACTTTGTAATAACTTCATTAATTTTATTTCACCAGTCCTTTCTCTGAACTGACCAACCAACACAAACAACAACAGAGTGATCATTTTTACTAAGCTTGTCTTCTTTTAGTGTCTTCTTTTCTAGACCAAGTGAAACTCAGCCTTTTGATTCAGTCTTTATAGGTCAGTATAGAAAATATCTTACATTGCTTGTTAGGCTCTTTGTAATTCCCCCTCTTACCATGTAGTCTCTACATTTTCACAAACCTAGGCACAGTATATTGGAAAGGCTGTAGGTTTGGCAAGTAGAGCAAACCGGTTATTCCACACAGAAACAATGATTCTGTTCATACTTTCTAGAAGTCTAGATGAAATTTTTTCCCCACCTTTTCTTCTCACATCAGTCTAATGCTCGGGTGTATGCAGCAGTGCAGTCCACACATTCCTGTTTCATCCTGGCAGAATGCCAAGCGTCAAACAAGACTTCAAAGATGTGAAGAAACAAACAGAAATAATTAGTGAGCTTTTGGATAAAATATCTTTTAAATTCCCAGTTACTTTTCTCATTTGGATGCTTGTCCATCTACAGATTCACAGTATGGCTGGTGTTTTTCACGTTTTCTATTTTATTTGCTTTATTTTAAGGAGCATTCCTTGGTAAATACTTCAATGGAAGTGTCGTGGCACCTGCAATAATATTGGCTTCTGTGAAATATGCTTTGATCGGTGAAGGAAGACCCACTTGGACATAAGATATTTTAACACAGCCCCTGATCCCTGTGCAGAGGTCTCTATTTATCCTAGTGTCCACTGTGGTTTTCAGAACAGTAATCTCCTTTGCAGTAGGAGGTAATTCCTGCTATTTAATACCTGTAATCAGGCGTAAACCCTTTGCTGACAAAAGAAGGGTAGACTGTAGACTGTTTGCCAAAGCAGAGGTTTATACAGAAAATAATCCAGGAGATCTGTGCAGCTGACAGGCTGTAGCATATTGCTGAGTTGTTGCCTTCATCAGATGGCTAACCCGCCTTTGGATGGTTGGGCTTTATGGGATTATTTTCTTAACAGCCTCTTTCTGCAGCATTTCAGGCAAATCTCAAGAATTCTGCTTGTGCTTTTTGATTGAAAAACTTTCCTGCATGCAGGTACATGCTCTGATCCTCTTTAGGAGGCTGTGTTCTGCCCTACTGACCTTAGCTGCTCAACTGATGGGATAGACTGTTGGGCATGCACTGTAATCTAATCACTTACTGCAAAGAGCGTGAGAAAAAAGCCAGTCTCTTATTTCTGTTCTAAAACTACCACAATATATATGTTGTTTTATGATGTCTCACAAGTGCATTTTTGTTACAAGACTTTTCATTATCAGACATGCAAAACATAAGTTTGAAATTTATTACAATAAAACTGAAGATTGATCCTGCACATAAAATAACCCGGTGACTTAATGGGAAACTGGGGGGGAAAAAAAATTAATGCCTGGGTTCCATCAGACTTGGATTAGTACCAAGACAGTTATTTCACCTTATGTAGAACCTGGGATAAAATGTGACAGAGGTCTGATTCAAAAGGGAAACAATGTAAGAGGGATTGATTACCACCATGTGAATTTCCTACATCCTAGCAGAAGAAATAGCCTCCAGAAAAGTATCTTCACAGGCAGAAAGAGTAATGAACTATTTTCAACTGTGTACAGAATCAAGCTTCTGTGAAGAAATGAGGTTTCTTGGTAGAAGGAATATCTTCATAAATCTCTAATAATCCAGTGACAATAGTAAAAAATGAAATGAGGGAAGAAACAAAGGAAAAGGAAATGGCTGACACAGAATAAAGAATTTAAGGCACTTAGCCTAAATTTAATTTTGGAACCTGAAGGCAGAAGTCTCTGCCCATCAATGGCCAATACAGCTAATAGGTATTAAGAGCACTGGTGATGATCTTCCACCTAGGTGGTCCAGAGGCCAGGAAGTGCAATGGGGATTTAGAGGATCTAAATGAATATTGTGGCCTGCTTTATAGTACTGAGCACAGAATCTCTGGAAACTGCGGTGATGAGCTGTCATTGACAGAACAAAGAACTGAATCAAATCTGCAGTTGGACAATTCTACTCATGAGACAAGTGACCATTTTCTTTGGCAGCCAATATCCTCACAACAAACAACTTCGTGCTCCATAACAGTTGTTGCAATCATAAGAAACAGCACTTCCTCTTTTCAGAAACACGCACACCCTGAAATCAAACTCGAGCACAAGAATAATTAGCTAATCACTAATTTGAATCTTACGTTGTGGTGGTTAGGATAAGACAGTCTTTCTTTATCCTCTTACTGCCCTGTGGCCATTTAAATTACCTATGCTGTTGTGAAAGTGTGAAAAAAAGCCACGCATTATGGCTAGTTGGAGGCCTGTATCTAGTGGAGTTCCCCCAAGGGTCGGTACTGGGACCAGTCCCATTCAGTCTAGTCATTAATGACGTGGATGAGGGATTAGAGAGCTCTGTCAGCAAGTTTGCTGATGACACAAAGCTGGGTGGTGTCGCCGAGAGCCCAGCAGACTGTGCTGCCATTCAGCGGGACCTGGACAGGCTGGAGAGCTGGGCAGAGAGAAATTTAATGAAGTATAACAAGGGTAAGTGTAGAGTCTTGCATCTGGGGAAGAACAGCCTCAAGTACCAGTATAGGCTGGGGACTGACCTGTTGGTAAGCAGTGCAGGAGAAAGGGACCTGGGTGTTCTAGTGGACAGCAGGATGACTATGAGCCAGCAATGTGCTCTTGTGGCCAAGAGGGCCCAAGACATCCTGTGGTGGATCAGAAGTGGAGTGGTTAGCAGATCAAGAGAGGTTCTTCTCCCCCTCTATTCTGCACTGGTGAGACCACACCTCTAGTATTGTGTCCAGTTCTGGGCTCCTCAGTTCAAGAGGGATGTGGAGCTGCTGGAGGGAGTCCAGCGTAGAGCAACAAAGATGGTGAAGGAAGTGGAGCACCTCCCTTAAGAGGAGAGGCTGAGGGAGCTGGGTCTCTTTAGCTTGGAGAAGAGGAGACTGAGGGGTGACCTCATTAATGTCTATAACTATGTGAAGGGTGGACACGGTGCTTAGGGATATGTTCTAGCGGTTAGACACTAGGAGACAAGGTTGAACTCAATGACCCTGGAGGTCCTTTCCAGCCATGATCATCCTGTGAAGATAGAGCCAAGCTCTTCTCAATGTCATGTAGTGATAGGACGAGGGGCAATGGGTGTAAGCTGGAACATAGGAGGTTCCACATCAACCTGAGAAGGAACTTCTTCACAGTGAGGGTGACGGAGCGTGGGAACAGTCTGCCCAGGCAGGTGGTGGAGTCTCCTTCACTGGAGAGGTTTAAGATCCGCATGCACATGTTCCTGTGTGACTTGGTCTAGGTACTCCTGCTGTGTCAGGGGGATTGGAGTAGATGATCTTTGGAGGTCCCTTCCAATCCCTGATGATTCTATGATTGTGCCTGCAGAACGTGTCATTCTTTCTGCTCACTTTTCCTGATATCCTGGGAGTCAGTCCTTTTTCCTTAGATGCTGAATGCTTGACTCTTAACCACTTTTAAAATTAAGATTATTTTATTTCCAGTAAAGACTCAAGGGTAGCTGTGTCAGTGAGCTGGCCCCGTAACTTAATCTTGTAAGGTTGAAATTGTCTTTCCATAATTCTGCAGAGCTTGGAACTTGCTCTGTCTGGATGAGGGGCACTGATCCTGAGCAAACCCTTTTCTAGGGAAAATGTGTGAGAGCTGTGAGCTTACCAAACGGTACCCAGAAGTTTCTGTTCAACAGTTACATTCAAAGCCAGAGGCCAGAGCCCAAATGTGGCTTCATTATGACAATGAAAAGTTCTTTTTTGACATGAACAACTTTTTGTCTTGAAATCTGCCTTCCTGAAAGTCTCAAATAATAAGAGCACGGTATACCTTGCCTTTGCAGAGGAAGAAGAGTGAACTTTTACAACTCAGGAAGACAGCAGGAGCCAGTGAACTTCATGGTGCCTTGTACTGCAATGGGTAGCTTTCAATAGCTCAGAAACAAGAAGGAAAGCAGTTTTTCATATGGGTTTTCTGCCTTGGATTTTCCTAAGGGAGTCACCTTCACTCGAGTTGGGGTTGGCACTAGGATCTTTGGCAGAGAGGTTTTCTTGCTGTTGCGTTCATAGCAGTCCCCAAGCACAGAAATCCAGAGAGCTCACTTCTTGCTGCAGAACAGACTGCCCTCTCTCTGATCAATTGTCTGATGTCTTCTTTCTGTCGAAGTACTTTTATTTATTTTGATCTTGTAAATATCAGATGAATTTGGAATTCTCATATTACTTGAACTAGCAACTCCCCTTGAGACTGGCATTTTCTGCAAATGTCCCAAACACATTCTCAGTTCTTTCAAAGCATTAAAGAAAATATCGATTAGGACCTGGCCCCAGCCACATTCCTGCAGGCATCCAGCTGAACTGTCTTCTCAGCTTGTCAGTGAACCATTATTGTATACTCTAAGAATACGTGTTGAGTTGCCAATTTGGCTCGTGGTCACAGTATCTACCGATCTTCCTAACATGACAAATGCTGTGTGGGCTAGCTCCAGTCAGCTCCACTGAGGTTGAAATATGTAGTAAGTATTGCGTTGTCCTTATGTTGTAGGCCACTGATTGTCAGAAAGGAATTGCAATGATCAGAAACAGTCCTTTTCTGTTGCTGTCATAGAGTTGCCTATAAATTGCTCAATGATTTGAGAATGGAAGTTGAAGCGATAAATATGCAATTCAAGATCTTTTTCCATTGATTTTTTTTTCCCATTAATAGAGTTTGCTCTGGGCAGGTAAGCTTCAAGAATAATTGTGAGATGGTCTTTAACTTATCAGTATGCCAGGATCAATTTTATAATGCTTTGCACTTTTGAGTCTCTCACCCTATCCAAAGCCATCCTGCATACATTTTGTAGGTCTGTACCCTACATACTGTTTCCCAATAAATGTTTAGGTACTTAGAGAGACTGCTTGTGGAGGGAGACGTCTGACTGCCTACAGAAATGACACAGCTTGATTTACCCACGGAGTTGACCATGGCAAGAGGGTTTTGCTGTCATTAGTGCAACTCCAGAAGATGATGACAATTCCCCTCTAATAAGTGATTGTATCCCTGTCTGTTTGGAAGGAAGTATTAGGTTCCCACCAGGATTAGCTTGTTAGGTACTAATGCCTCTAATGCTGAAGTGGTTTAATTCTTTCTTTAATCAAACAGCCAAGAGAAGACAAGATTATATGGTTCAAGTCTGAATGGCAAATTAATCAACCCTCTTTAAAGTCCTTATTTTGCAGCTGGAATACTGCCTACTCTTGCTTAAAAGCATTTTGCCAGGTACTTAAGGTGCTCAAATTTAACAAACCAGGAAGGATGTGAGGTTACTTTGGCAAATGTCCTCTGGATCTCCAATGTATTTTTAATTGCAAAAGTACTTTATAGTTCTCTAAGGACATGTTTTGCTACCAGAGAGGAAGAAATGCAGTCACTTATTTGAGTCCCCATGTATTTCCTTACTGAGTTCTGAGCAGTTGAACTGTGGTGAATAGTGAAGCTTACCCTAAGCAGTATCACTACATTGCTTCTTGAAAGGGCTGTCTATTCCCCTGAGGGTGTGAGCTGTGACTTTTGACAGGGCTCATTATCTCACTCTATTTTTTGTCATCATCGATTTGTTTTGTGTATTGTGGAATGATTTGTTTTTCCATTTGGGGAGCTACTGGGAAATGTGGTCTTGCTGTTGAAAGGAAATGTGTTTCTTTGAAGTCCAGTTCACATTTTTTCTTTTGCCTGTAAATTCATACGGGACCAGCTGAGTTGTCTGTTTCAGTTTGTTAGCACTTTAGTAACTACGCTCATTTGTCCCAGTCTTGACCACCTTGTCAACCAGTTTTGATAATAAAAAAACAAAACCAAAACCCTTCTAAATCACATTGCATTCATTTGATCCTGTTTAAATTCTTATCTGTTCTACCAAAAAAAAAAAGAAGAAAATTACAGAAATTATGTCTTCCACTAATAGACAAGAGAATTGCCTTCTGATAATCAAATCTTAATCAGGAGTTTTTCACTGTTAATCTTCAGCACAGGAGTACAACCAGACCCACACTACAAGGGATCTTCTGAATTCACTTTGAATCAAAACACAAATACTAGGCCACCTTCATGTGGTAATAAAAATGTCTTTTCACTCACAAACTGGTGAGATGGAGAGAATCCATACCCAGCATACTGTCTCTGCTAGCCTAGTTTCAGCTGGGGCTGATTTTCTTCTTAGTAGCTGGTACAATGCTATACTTTAGATCGGGTGTGAGAATCATGTTGATAACACACTGATGCTTTAGTTCTAGCTCAGTAGTGCTTACTCTAAGTTAAGGTTATTTTCAGTTTCCCATGTGCTGCTAGCAAGCAGGTGCATAAGAGTCTTTTTGGGGTCATGGCCAGGACAGCAGACCTGAACTATCCAAAGGGATACTCCACACTGCAGAGTGTCAGTATAGAAAATGGGGGGATTGGCTGGGGTGCATTGGTCAGCCCAAACATTGGTGACCAATTGTATTGAGCGTCACTTGTCTTCTGGTGGGCTTCTTTTCTCTCCGTTATATTAATTTTTATCACACTCATTATAATTATAAATATTTTATATTAAACACTACTTAAGCCACAAGTATCACCTCTTTTTCAAGTTGTGCGTCCCACTGGGAGGAAGGAGGACTGAGCGAGCAGCTGTGTGGTGCCAAAAGTTGCTGGCTGGGGTTAAACCACAATTGTGTACTCCTTTCAGTGAGATTACTATGTTTCATAGATTTGCCACACTTCTACAATAAGGAAAACAAGTCACTTTAAACTTTGCTCTTCAACCTTCCTTTTCTCCTACTCAACTGTTACACACAGCAATTGGGAAAAAAAATTGCCTTCGGTGAAAACCGATGGAAGAGGACAGGAACCCTTTTGTGCAGTGCTTGCAAGCCTGGCACGATGCCTAGCTGTGCTTTCTGTGCTACAATCATCATTGCAAAGACAAATTATACTACTGAGGTGGAACAAAACGAGCTCTCCATATCACATTTTGCAATCTTGTTGAAATAAGCACAAAGCCTTCTTCCACAAAAATTAGATTGATTCTTTTAGTCAGGCAGCACAATGCAATATTCATGTAATGAAAGCTGTTGGAGTCTACTCATCGAAAATGTAACTATGGCAGGGAGATAGACTTTTCATTATTTACATAACACAGGAGAAATTAATGTGTGTCTTTCATTTATCTATTATACTCTACTAATGAATAAATGACTAAACTGAATACCTCAGTCTATAATTGCAATTTAAAAAAAACCCCAAGTTATTACTCAGGAATTCTAAGCACAGAAAAAGGTTAATTCTGGTAATTTAGGCATATGCCCTACAAGTAATTTTGAAGCAGCAGGACAGCTCAGAAACATTCACTATGTTTACCAGAAAAGCTTTTGTGTTACAAATATTCAAAGGTATATTCTGCTGCAGTTAAATTTGGAACTTGTAGGTTTCTCATGCTTTGCTACTACTTTTCATTTCAATTTCTTCAATCAACAACGAGGACCTGACATACTCACACAATGCACACAAAACCTGCATTAAGCTAAAAAGTAAGTTACTTTTAAATTTATAAAAAAATCTATTTGGGCTAGAAACTATTAAAATAATAATTAATCTTTTTTTTTTCTCCTAAAGACATCATGTTTCAGATTATGTTCCAACCCCTACACAGTTCACCTTCTGTTCTTAGCCTAACTCATTACACTGTAAAGGCCCTGGGCCTCATCATTCAGATTTATACTCAAAGTAAAATCTCTAGTGGCTCAAATATTGAATAAACCAAGGGACTACTGCTAACCTTTTCTATATTCAATTAGTTTATGAAGAGAAATTTCTTAAGCCCTAGTATGAACACAGGAAGGTGTGTGGCAAATGCTTAAACATTTAAATCAATTGCCGCATCAAATACAAAAGGCATCTGAAAGTAAGAATCAGAGAACATCAGGGATTGGAAGGGACCTGAAAAGACCACCTAGACCAAGTTGCACAGGAACACATCCAAGTGGGTTATAAACATCTCCACAGAGAGACTCCACAACCCCCCCGGGCAGCCTGTTCAAGTGCTCTGTCACCCTCACTGTGAAGAAGTTCCATCTCATATTGATGTGGAACTTTCTGTGTTTGAGCTTACACCCGTTCTTTTCCTATCATTGGATGACACAATGGCTCCATCCTCCTGACACCCACCCTTCACATAATTATCAACATGCATGAGGTAACTCCCTCAGTCTCCTTTTCTCCAAGCTAAATAGACTCAAGTCCCTCAGCCTTCTCTCATCGGGAACGAGTTCTACTCCATTCGTCATCTTTGTAGCTCTGCACTGAACACTCTCCAACAGTTCTGTGTCCTTCTGGGACAGAGGGGCCCAGATGTGGACAAAATACTCCAGATGTGGTCTCACCAGGGCACAGCAGAGGGGGAGGAGAACCTCTTGATCTACTAACCAACTCCCTTCTGATCCACCCCAGGATGCTGTTGGCCCTCGTGGCCACAAGAGCACATTGCTGGCTTATGGTCGTCCTGCCGTCCACCGGGACCCCCAGGTCCCTTTCTCCTACACTGCTCTCCAAAAGGTCAGTCCCCAACCTATACTGGTACCTGGGGTTATTCCTGCCCAGATGCAAGATTCTACGCTGCCCTAGTTATAATTCATTCAATTTTTTCCCACTCAACTCTCCAGCATGTCCAGGTCCCACTGAATGGCAGAACAGCCTGATAGGGTGTTGGCCACTCCTCCCAGCTTTGTGTCATCAGCAAACTTGCTGACAGTACACTCTAATTCCTCATTAATTAATAGATGCAATAGGACTCGTCCCAATGCCAACACCTGGGGGACTCCACTAGACACAGCCGTCCAACTAGACTCTGTCCCATTGACCACTACTCTCTGGCTTCTACCCTGCAGCCAGTTCGGGATCCACCTCACTACCTGATTGTCCAGACCACACTGCCTCAGTTTGGCTGCGAGGATGCTGTGGGAGACTGTGTCAGATCCTTTGCTGATGTCAAGTTATCCACATCCACAGCTTTGCCATCATCTATCCACCTGGTTACGCCCTCATAAAAGTCTATCAGCTTGATCAAGCAGGACTTCCCCTCCGACCATGTCAAAAACCCCAAGAAATGGCTTCGGGGCACCCGCACCAGTTTGCTCTCTCTGTGCTGTCTCCTTATAATCACGGTAACAAGTAAGATGCAGTAATGTAGGGTTTTTCTCTCCCGAGCATGAACTCACCTCTGTCTGGCCTGATGAGTGAGATTTTTCACACCAGAACAGCAGAAGGGTGGCAGGAGCAGAGGAATTCCCTGATGCAGGTTACTGGTCATGGGTGCACTTCAGCAGAAAGAGAGAAGGCTGCTGAAACAACATGAAAGGGTGTTGAGGAGGGATAACAGTGAGAGCACTTCTGCACTGTCAGAAGCTCATCTCAAGTGCTCACAGAACTCGTGCAGCATGTCAGAACAGGTACACAGGGCATGAGATGTTGCCATTTAATCACCTATGCTTTTGGCATTCCTCTAATAATCAAAATACAGTTTCCCAAGTAATACACATGCCTTTTTTTTCCCCCAAGTGATTTCCTTTGTTTTATTTGGTTACTTTTCTGTTTTGAAAGATTTTTTCCAAGTGTTTCATCAATAGATGAAATAGATGAATAAGTTATAAAAGCAATCTGAAAGAAAAAAAAATCACTGTGATAATCTCAATGTTTGCATTTTAACACTATACTATTTAAAGAATTTACCTGATCCAGTACTGGAACTTTCTTCTCAACAATGGATTTTATCATATGTGAACAAACACGCTTACTCTGATGTTAAAATTGAATCTAATATTTCTGACCTGCAAAGAATGTGTCATTTATCAATCAAAATATGACAGTATTTTTGTAGGCCCCTACACACATATTAGGCATAGAAGAATGTAGGTTATTTGATGAGAGAATGATTTACTTGAACAAAATGATTTCTCAGTCTCAGTCACAGACCGTCTATACTGTCTGTACAATAACTGCATTTTGTTATTTAGCATCTCTGGCTGTACTACAGGGTTTTTAATTAATTTTTTTTAACTACACTTTATACAAAGAGCATGGACTAAAATTGTGACAACTGAAGGTGTGTAGGAACAAAGAACAAAGAGTGTGCAGCACTGAAAAGTGAAATGACAGTTCAGATCCAGTTCTCCTCTTCTGGAGACATTTAAAACCTGCCTGGATGTGTTCCTGTGTGACTTGGTCTAGGTGATCCTGCTGTGGCAGGGGGATTGGACTAGACGATCTTTCGAGATCCCTTCCAATCCCTGACGTTCTATGGTTCTGTGATTTTCATAACACCTTCAGATAGTGACTTTATACTTTAGAGTGAGGGAATTTTTTTCATTTGAGGGATGGGCATGATAATAAGCAAATATGAATTCCTCTTTCTACAATAAATCATTACATTTAGTTTCTCTAGGGAGATATAGTGACTGTTAAACTGTTAGACTGCAAAGTCACCTGAAATGCATACACTGTCTCCTAAGCAAAAATGTGACCCAGAAACCTTCCAATCCTCTGCTATCAGCATTCAGGGCTAAGATTTCCAGTATGCTATTACAGTGTGCTCGAAAGGAGTCCTTTGGTTCAGAAGTAAGTCTAACATACACCATTCAGAGGAGTTTAACAGAGCTTGCAGAGACTGAATACATATCTAAAGGAAAAAGACACCTTATAAAGACATGAAATTTATCTGTCTGTCTAAAAATCACAGTCGGAAGAGACCTTCAAGAGATCATGTCCAATCATTAACCAATGGTCTAATAACTCATACAAGAGGACATATATGATCAGTATGTCATGGAAATACATTACTGATGGTCACTGTCAAAGCTGAAGTTTGCATTTAATCTTGGAATTCAGTCACAAGATATTACATTTTAAAGGGAATTTTAAAATTTTATATTTTTAATTAAATTAAAAATAAATATCACTGTATAATAGAACATATCTATTAATATTAATTCTTATTTCTCTGTAACTGTGAGCAATATTTTAAGAAATACATGGCCTGTTTTTGAAACACTTTTTTGTGGATAACAACTGGACACTAGAGTTCTTTCAAAACCATTATGCAGAGCACTGTACTGAAACAGTGCTGAAAAAAAAATCAATGAAAAGAGAGAAGAGAACAAATAATTTATTGGGATATAATAGTTTTGGCTTTTTCTGGTAAGAAAGATTAGAGAAAATGGTTGGGCTCTTTTTCATTATTGTTAACCGTCCTGAGTAGCGCTCACTAAAAGTTTAAATCAGTAGGTAACTATTCTGAATAGCTTAGTTAATGAAAATGGCACAATAAATCATGTAGGATGTAATTTTTTAATATTATAGCATTTCCCAAAAGGCCTTTTACGTCTTTTCATTGCACTTTCGTGTCAAATCCACTCAAAGGGAAGTTTGGCTGACCTGGTTGTAGGTTTCAGGGACAATTTTTTTACCTAAAGAAGTTTTAACTCCTATCCATGTAAATTTAACTCACTCCTCATTTTCTGGCTACAGCTGATTCCTGTAGGTTTGGGGTTTTTGTGTAAAAGGGTAGTGGATTTATTGGTTTAATTTTAAAATCAATGAACATCAATTTTAAAAAATATGCTAAGGGGTTGTTCTTGTTTCCTCTGTTCTAGCTTATATTTTGCACTTCCAGCGTAATGTAGAAAATAATGTAAAGACAATAAAAGTTTCTCGATGTACAAAGTCTCAAGAAACTGCTGCCTAGCAGCTGACAGCAATCTAATTACTACTAAACTCTAGTAGTTTAGTGTTGCTCTCGGTCTCTCCTTTTTCCTCCCACTATGTTGCTATTTCTTCCCCCACACTTTGCCTTTCCCTCAATTATACTAATGTTCACACTTGTAAGATCCAAGTACTGTAGGGCTATATTTATTAAGGAAATTATTCCTGTGCGACTTGGTCTGGGTGATCCTGCTGTTGCAGGGCGATTGGACTAGATGATCTTTCGAGGTCCCTTCCAATCCCTAATGATTCTATGATCCAAGTGTTGTGCTTAGATTTTTTTGCAGGTAGTTTTGTCTGGGTGAGTCAAATGGGTTTATGTCCTGAACACATGGCACAGAGGAAGAAATTTTATTGCACATTTCTGAAAATACAATTATATCTGCCATGAAATGGCACCCTAAATTTAGTCAGCTGCAGCAACAACTGTTTGAGTAAAGTATGTTGAATTTCCTTTAGTAGTACACAACAAGCCAGCTCAAAATTTCACAGGAAGTTGCTGCCTATAAGCTGTAGCTGATAAATATAGTACAGCTTCAATTCAATTCAATGTCCATGCACTCATGGAAGAATCATGGGCAATAATACCAGGATATTGTCTCTTTCATGCAGTTTCTGAAAACACAGAAAGTTTATACTCTGACACTCAGTCCGTTCATGCATTCTAATGCTACATCTGTCATACAAGTATAAGAAGTTTTTAAACTCAATTAATATTTTAAACTTTCCCCATAGTATTGAGTGCTCTGTAAATATTGTTTCTTAAAACTAGACTGAGATGGTCATTTTTCCAAGCTGTTATGCCAAAATATCTGTAATCCATTCTCTTCTGTTTAATGAACATTTAGAGCTTAATGTTAATTAAATGGAAGTTTAATAAGCAATAGATACGCATACAGTTTGAATATTATTATGTATAAGATTAATACATAGAAATTTAAATTCTCCTGACATGCCTTGTCAAATATGTGGTCCAAATTTTAAGTCTCTTCAACAAAAAAGAATGTTCTGCTAGTAAAATATTTCTGAAGTCTAGAATTTCTGTATTGATAATTGCTTCAATTTCAGAAATCTCTTTAACATTCTCCACCACAAAAATTTAAATGCAGAGAGAAAACAAGAAAGTACAAACCTCATTCTTGGGGAATATTTTGCCAGTTAAACCACTTAGACACCCTTCTTAGCTGTTCCTCATCAAGCTACGTTTCCATTAATTCTTATAACAGGAATACCTGAACCATACTTGTAAAAAAGACTGCAACAAACACCCATGCATAAAAAAATCCATGTTATGAATGTCTGCAGTTTTTAAGTATTTTTAATCTAGTGCAAACAAATGTAATGACAATATTTTTGTGTACTACTGTTTGCTTTTGGACTAAAAATTTCATGAAATAATAAAACAGAATAAAACCCCAAGCAGTTATATTATATCTACCATAACCTTCCCAATAGTACAAAGTGGTTAGAAACATGAAAAGTAAAAGGAATTTGAAATTAATTTTTTAGCACTCTTGAAACTTGCTCCTCATTTTTCTTTTGAAATTCAATTACAGGAAGGAATTTGAAAGGAGCAAGGTAGGATACATTGATCAGTCTCCAACAGGGTTTGTTGCAGTCTCATCTTCACATAGCTTTTGTGTTTCGTTTGGCTTGCAGTTCAGCTGGATTACTCGCATCCTTTCAAATTCCTCATGTAAAAGGAACAAGTCAATTCTTGGCTAACCTTCCTGCTTGGCAGGCTTAGCAAGTTTTCCATGCTTTCACTTTACTGCCTTTTCCCAGTCCCTTTCTATCAGAATAAACTGGATCATGTGCTGCCATCAGACGAGATGGTACTAATCTATGTTACTCCATAGTTTACTCATTAATTTAATATCTGAAAGGTGAAATTAATGACGTGATGATCCTGATAGACAGCACCTCCAGCAATAAGTCTGAATTCAGCTAGATCATCAACTTTGAACAACACAGGAAAACAATGAAATCATATTCTACTTTATTTTGAAAGTTTAAGTTCTGCAAATCTTGATGCAGCCCAAAGCAACACCTCTGTAGGACATATTTAGATTTGTTTTTAGCATACATTTACCTAATTCTTCAGCTTTCTCTTCTATACCCCTTAAAATTAGTGATGTGTCTCATATCTGAGGCTTGTGTGTCTAGTAACAAATGTCTTGTCTCTCCCAGTAACATTAGCTGAGATAATAAAAAGTACAACTTTTGTCCACAAGTTTCTTTACAGTCATCTCTAAGGATTAAATTGCATAGTTGCAGAGGAAGAAAAGCCTTCACTGCTGCTTGTTGGGTTTTTTTTAACATATGTATATTATTAATGACCTTTTGATTATTGTACTTAATATTAACTATTCCATGCAGCAGAAGTTACATAATTAAAGTGCTCAAGTGATTGTTTTTCTACGATCACCTAAAGTCTGTGATATTATGGAAATCCATGCAATTAATGTTTTTAAAGGTGCACTGGATATAAAACCATCTTCATTAATAGCCAGGTTTCATTCCAACTGCCTTTCATGTTTTGCAAGTATGATTAATATTTTGCCCACTAGCACGAGTTCTCATAATAATTCATTGCAATAATTTTCAAATGCAAAGATTCAGTTACACAGGAAGACAGGATGAAGGATGTCATCAGCTGGTAAATACTCTCAAATAATGGATTGTTGAATATTGGAATTTCTATATGGCATGTAGAACAGTTAGCACTATGCAACATGTTTTGCTGCTGCCCTGAAGAACTGGTTATTCAGTTTTTTTGAGTCCTGCTTCTTGCAACAAAACCACATTTGCAAAATGCATTAATGATGATAGTGCCTGGTCATCTATTGCAATATCAGCTGCTATAAAGGGGATCATAAAAGATGCTCAGACTATGGCACGCCACGTTGTGTGTAGTTGTCTTGGTTTTTATGGCTTTACAGCAAATGAAAACCTCTCCATTAAATAGCACGCATGGTGGCTGTTCTTCTGACCAAGCCATAGGAATTCCAGAGATGTAATTCTGAGTAACAGCAAATAAGGGCTTTGGAAAATCCTATATATCTGGTATTTAAGGAATCTTCCTTCCCCATCTCGAAGTTTTAAAAAGAAAAGCAAACCAAAATACTATATTATAGTTTCCTTTTACATAGATGTATGTACTAGAATTTCTCTCACTTTGAATCTATTTTGTGGTGTGAAAGAAATTTAATTATAGATTCATTTGTCTCAAACATTTTGAATTAACTATTAAGGTTTTTCTATTTTTACTCTAATTTTAATATTACTTACGTCAGATAGAATTTTCCAAATTCTGCAGTCATCATTCCAACAGAAAACACCTACTATCACTGAAACAGGAAACTGCAATCCTCTTAGTCTTTTCTGCAGATATTATGATATAAAGCAGTCAGAGTAAGTCTTCATTTTTGCAGAAGCTTCAGAGCAGATATTGCTACTGGCAAAGTACCGGGCTTGTCTCATAACAAATATTCAGGCCCCCACATCAAGTACAGCAGAGTAGTATAAAAGGCAATTCTGTCACTGTGTTTTATTGATAACCCAGCTGCCAGGGTTTCTGGATGAGTATCAAACTCCCTCGAAATGGCATTGTTTTGGTTTGATGGCTGGGATTGTGTCTGCACCAGGTTGAAACAGCCTTCCTTCCAGAATTTCAAATGTCCTCTGTCCTCTTATCGGAAAGCAAGCTGTTTCTCTGTCCTGTGGATATGAAAGAGCTCAGAGGGAACGCTTAGGGGATGTGTGAGAGACAGGAGAGTTGTGCCTCCTTGAAGAGGTACTTTTTGCCAGGTATTCATGCAGACATTAAGCATGCAGAAGGCTGAACATCATCAAACTAGGCAGTGCCAAATCTGCTTCATGCCACTGCCAGAACCTCCTGCCAGCACGAGCATTCTCAGCACTCTGTGCACTAGCAACTTTAGAATAGGCTTTGAACACAGCTACAATATTTTCTTGTTCTGGATGGTTCTGAAACATTTAAAGGCATGATAAGTTCAAATACACTCTTGACTTTTTTATAGCAGGTAACCACTTGTGAAAACTGTAGGTATAGAGGCTTCTGTTCAGCTAAATGAAAATGGCACAATAAAACCCACTGTGTTTGGGGAGAACAACCCCATGTATCAGCACAGATAAGGATAGACCTTTTGGAGAGCAACCTCGAAGAGAAAGCCTGAGAGTCTTGGTACACAGCAAGATCACAGAATCACAGAACAATAGGGATTGGAATGGACCTCGAAAGATCATCCAGTCCAAACTCTCTGCCACAGCAGGATCACCTAGACCAAGTTGCACAGGAACGTATCCAGGTGGTTTTCAAACATCTCCAGAGAAAGGGACTCCACTACTTCCATGGGCAATCCTATTCCAGTGCTCTGTCATCCTCCCTGGGAAGAAGTTCCTTCTCATATTGATGTAGAACCTCCTATGTTCCAGCTTACACCCATTGCCCCTTGACCTATCACTGGAAGACATTGAGAAGAGCCCGGCTCCATCCTCCTGACACCCAACCTTCAAATATTTATAAACATTAATGGGGTCACCCCTCAGTCTTCTCTTCTCCAAGCTAAAGAGACCCAGGTCCCTCAGCTTTTCCTCATTAGGGAGATGTTTTACTCCATCATCTTTGTGACTCTGCACTGGACTCTCCAGCAGTTCCATGTCCTTATTGACCTGAGGGTCCCAGAACTGAACACAATATTGCAGATGTGGTCTCACCAGGGCACAGTAAAGGGGGGAGGAGAACCTCTCTTGATCTACTAACCACCCCCATTCAGATCTGCTCCAATATGCCATTGGCCTTCTTGGCCACAAGGGCACACTGCTGACTCATGGTCATCCTACTGTCCACTAGGACCCCCAGGTCCCTTTCTCCTACACTGCTCTCCAACAGGTCAGTCCCCAACCCATACTTGTACCTGGGGTTGTTCTTGCCCAGATGCAAGACTGTACACCTCCCTTGTTAGAGTTTATTAAAATTCTCCCTGCCCAGGTCTCCAGCCTATCCAGGTCCTGTTGGATCGCAGCACAGCCCGCTGGGGTGACAGCCACTCCTCCCAGCTTTGTGTCATCAGCAAACTTGCTGACAGTGCTCTCTAATCCCTCATCCAAGTCATCAATGAATACATTAAATAGTGCTGCATGAGCCAGAAGTGTGCCCTTGTTGCTAAGAAGGCCAGTGGTGTTCTGGGGTGCATTAAGAGCATGTAGCCAGCAGGTCTGGAAAGATCATCCTCCCCCTCTACTCTGCCCTTTTGGGGTCACATCAGGAGTACCGTGTCCTAGTTCTGGGCTCCCCAGTTCAAGAGAGACAGGGAACTACTGGAGAGAGTCCAACAGAGGGCAATGAAGATGATTGGATACCTGGAGCATCTATTTTGTGAGGCAAGGTTCAGAAAGCTGGGGCTGTTTAGCCTTGAGAAGAGAAGACTGAGATTTGCCCTGCTCCACGTCTATAAACATCTGCAGGGTGGCTGTAGGAGGATCGTGTCAGACTGTTTTCAGTTGTGCCCAGTGACAGGATAAGGAGTACTGGGCACAAGCTGGAACACAACAAATTTTGTTTAGAAGTAAGGACAAATTTCTTTCCGGTGTGAGTCCCAAAGCCCTGGAACAGGTGCTCAGAAAGGCTGTGGAGTCTCCTTCTCAGGAGATACACAAACTCTGCCTGCATGCAGCCCTGTAAAACGTGCTTTAGGCACCCCTGCTTTGGCAGGGGATTGAACCTGATGATGTCTTGAGGTCTCTTCCAGCTACAACGTTTATGTGATTCTGTAATTTTCTTTCTTTTTTAAAAACTTTTTTAGTCCTAACTCTCATGTACCCCAAGAACATGCTCAGCTTACAACACTTTCGAGGGACATCACTTTGCATGACACCATTAAACATTGGCTGAGAGTTACACTTCATGGAGACACCATAGATCATTTAGTGAAATCCACTGGCAGCCACACATCAGTGCTCCTTTGTGCTGTCCAATTACTTTTGTCTCTGAAGATTTGTTATGACCTTTCTTTTCCAGCAAAAAAGCTACCCCTCATACTGTCACCACAGACTACTACATGAATCATTCTCTGAAACACAGTTAAATATTGGTGATTCTGCCTAAATCACTCGAGTGCAAGCCTCGCTGTCCTTCCCTATATACTCTTCTGTTTAGACAATATATTCTCAGTCTGTTCTGTTTCCCCTCTTTACTGTCTCACAAAAATGTCACTATTTTATGCTGTATCCCAACATGTACATTGTAGTATAGGAGATCTGCCATTTGTCATAAATTAACATACCAACTATCTCATTTTACACTCCTGAATTTTCAAGTTTTATTGCCATAATTATGGAAGTGTATTGAGAAGTCCTCATGGTTCTCTGAAATCTTGGTGTGTCTGACACAGAATGTGTCTACTCTGGAGTCTATTTTATTTTATCACTGATGTTTTTATTTCACATCTTGTATTATCTTGTATCTTGTGGGTGATTTTGAAGTCTGTGTTCTCTGGATTAGCATTTTCCAACTGTGACATTGGAAACTGCACTGAGCAATGGTACCTAGAGTAACTTAATAGTGTCTTATGACTTGATGAGTCATACTGCATGTGACAGGTTCCAGGGCAGAAAGTTGAGCAAAACTCCATATTACAGTCACATTTTGAAAAACCTGTGGGAGGGTACCCTTGTTTATATGCCACTCTCCACAGTGTGTAATGGGCCAACAACCTGCAGACTCCAGTCTTCCTTTGCTACCTGAGCCCTGCAGTGTTTTCTTCCAAAATTTCTTTTAATGTATACAAGGAGAGGGCTTCGAAAACCTATAAAACTTCAAGTCTTACATGCTGGGAAACAAATGTTTCAGTATTTGATCCTGCAGTGCATTTTGTTACTCCTTACAGATGCTACTCAATAAAAAGTTGTTGTGATCCCAGTCCTAGAAGCATAGAAGGATAACCTGGGGACTGGAATAAATTGAATTTTGGTTTGCTGCCTGGAGAATTTCCCAGCAGGAACACATGGGGAGACATGATTGAGTAACATTTGACAGAAGTTAGAGAAATATGCAGTAGTGCTGTTTCAGGAAAATGAGCACTAGTTGAATGAAGGATAAGGACAACAACAAAGAATATCCACACAGAGTGCAAGAAGCTGCTACAGGGAGTGACATGCCAGAATGACAGATACCACCTCTCCCAAGCACTGCAGAGAGCAATGCAATTGTCAAAATTAATCTCTTAGGCATAAAATTTCCATTTCACTGTGAAGAGATTTGTCTCAGCTACAGGTGACACTGTAGACCTACTATAGTATAGGGCATATCAGCTGCTCAGGGTTAACATCCAGTGTAGACCAGTTACCATGGTTACAGGTCTTGTTGTTCAAGGAACCTCCATGGAATGAATTCTTCGCGTACCAGTTTCAGTTGACCCTGAAAGCCTCTTCAATGCTATATCCTTTCTTATTGTGCACACAATGCCTTATCTTTAATCTAAGTCCAAATTCCAAGCCACTTCTAGTGATCATTCAACATATTCCACCCTGTGACTGTAGAACTGTAGAATCATAGAATCATTGGGGATTGGAAGGGACCTCGAAAGTTCATCTAGTCCAATCCCCCTGACACAGCAGGATCACTTAGATCAAGTCACACAGGAACGCATCCAAGCGGGTCTTTAAATGTCTCCAGTGAAGGAGACTCCACAACCACCCTGAGTAGCCTATTCCAATGCTCTGTCACCCTCACTGTGAAGAAGTTCCTTCTCATATTGATGTGGAACCTCCTATGTTCCAGCTGACAACCATTGCCCCTCGTCCTATCACTACATGACATTGAGAAGAGCCTGGCTCCAACCCCGGCTCCTGACACCGACCCCTCACATATTTATAGACATCAATGAGGTCACCCCTCAGTCTCCTCCAAGCTCAAGAGACCCAGCTTCCTCAGCCACTCCTCTTAAGGGAGGTGTTCCACTTCCTTCATCATCCTTGTTTCTCTATGCTAGACTTCCTCCGGCAGCTCCATATCCCTCTTGAAGTGAGGGGCCCACAACTGGACACAATACTCCAGATGTGGTCTCACCAGTGCAGAATGGGGGGGGGGGAGAAGAACCTCTCTCGATCTGTTAACAACCCCACTTCTGATCCACCACAGGATACTGTTGGCCCTCTTGGCCACAAGAGTACACTGCTGGCTCATAGTCATCCTACTGTCCACCAGGACCCCAGGTCCCTTTCTCCTGCACTGCTCTCCAACAGGTCAGTCCCCAGCCTATACTTGTTCCTGGGGTTGTTCTTGCCCAGATGCAAGACTCTACACTTACCCTTGTTATAGTTCATTAAAATTCTCTCAGCCCAGCTCTCCAGCCTATCCAGGTCTTGCTGAATGGCAGCACAGGCTGCTGGGGTGTCGGTGACACCACCCAGCTTTGTGTCATCAGCAAACTTGCTGACAGTGCACCCTAATCCCTAATGAATAGACGGAACAAGACTGGTCCAAGCACCAACCCCTGGGGCCTCCATCTAGACTCTGTCCCATTGACCACTGCTCTCTAGGTTTTATCCTGCAGCCAGTTCACGATCCACTTCACTACCCAATCATCTAGACCACACTGCCTCAGTTTGGCTGTGAGGATTCTATGTCAAATGCCTTACTCAAGTGGAGATAGACCACATCCACTGCTCTGCCATCATCTGTCCATCTGGTTATGCGCTCATAAAAGGCTATCAGGCTGGTCAAGCAAGATTTCCCCTTGGTGAAGCCATGCTGACTGTCCCTAATGACCCTCCTGTCCTTAATGTGCCTGAAGACAGCCTCTAGAACAAATTGTTCCATCACCTTTCCTGGGACCAAGATGAGGCTGACCGGTCTGTAGTTACCTGGGTCCTCCCATTTTTGAAGATTGCAGTGACATTTGTGATCCTCCAGTCCCCAGGCACCTCTCCCGATCCCCATGACTTAGAAAAGATGATGGAGAGTGGCCTAGCAATGGCTTCTGCAAAACCTCAGTGGCTGCCTTCCCTTCTCCCCTGAGCTTTCCCACTCAGGGAACCCCAGATCACCCAGAAATGTCAATAAAATAGCACTCTGGCACCAGTGCTCTTGCTGCTGCATACGGTCACTCAAGCTGTAGTCACTCATGCTTCGTGATGTTTACAAGGAATGAGCAGAGATTTGAAGCTATATCTTCCTGAAGTCCCCTCCTGCATTAATAGTCCATGTTTTCAATGTTTACCTTTGAAAAGAGCAAGTTGATCTAACAAAAACTGTTTGTAGCAGATTCAGTGACAGAACATATATTGTAAGGAATAAGCACATACCTGTAATATCTTCTCTGGAGATACTCAATGCCCTTGAGTTCTGTGCCACATGCTTTAGGTAGTCCTGATTTGGTTAGACTTGATGTCCTTTCCAAATCTGATGATTCTGTTATTCTATAATTTCAGTAAATCAAACCCCAAATTTATAAAATATAAACTCAAATCATTGGGGGTTTTACAGAATTGAGAAAGAGTTAAAAGTTTAAGAGAAATGTGCTTGCAGTCACATAGTTCATAGCTGCATTTTTCTTAAACTTTTGTAAAACTATCAGAAAATAATAGAGCTTCCACAAACTTAAGGATGGACCAGAAACACAAATCTCAAAACACTTTCTTTCCAAAAGTATTCAAGAGCCACAAAAGGTTAACTGGGGAAAAAAGGAAAAAAGTTCACTATTCTGTAACCTCTCCAATGAAAAGATGGGGAATATCAAACCCAATCACAAGAAAAATTCAGCCTTTGCTGTGCAACAAACGTTGGTATCTGAGAGCTGGATAAAAGCTATTCTTACCTCATGGAATGTTCTGTTCAGATATAAAATCCGTGTCCTGACCAAGCAACTTCTGTGCATGTTTTTGTTCTAGCCATATAGGGGTAACGCTAGTTTCTTAGTTGATCTTCTCTGTTTCTACCTCAAAATCATGATTGGTCTTGCATGTACAAAGTCAGATAAAATGCAACTTTAGCTTTGCCAGGAACTGCACTGAAATTAAACCTGTCAATAAAGGAAACTAGAAGTGACAAAGCAGACATATGTTAGACGTTATTGTAGAACCAGGAATCACAGCATGTGATATGGTTTTATGAGAGGCTCGCTCACTACTGGCAAGATGCAAGAACATTAAACTGTTCCCAGCCATCTAAAAGCCACCTAAGGCTCTGAGAAGGAAAATACAAAAATTACACTATAAATAACCCAGTTGCACACCAATATTAGAGTCCAATCTTACATTACATTAGCATTTTATTTTATTCAGTATTGCACAACATCAAGTAGAATTTGAAGTTCCATCAAACATCCCTTGATCAGCCTGTTCACTGTTATAATTTACTATCTCTGACCATTGCTGGAGTGCCTCTTGTAGCTGCTGGTGGCATTTGATCTAAAAATATATTGATGTACACTACTGATCTTTAAAAAAGATCTTTAAAGCCAGCAAGCTCTTCAAAGACAGCAGTGCTTTCTATATTTCTTCTTGTACATTATTCATGAATAATCAGAGTGTATTAATTGGCTTATTACTTGAAATAATCAGAGACATTATGCAGAACTGTAGGCCACTGAGATCTTCATATTGCTGATATTTATAATCAAAGGTCTTAGATTTCTTTGTGACTTTTGATCAGGCCTTGAGCATTTAGACTATTTAGACACATCTGCTCTGAAAGAATTAAAAGTTGGAGAGGGGAAGAGAAACTTCTAATGAAGCCTTCCTTTAGAATATGAATTTTAAGAATTTTTTTTCAAGTTCTGAAAAAAGTTCCATGCCATTTGTCACCAGAAAACATGGAAGATTATATCTCTGAAGAACATTATACAGATTAAAATTGTAGTTTAAGAGAGATCTGAAGGAAAATTATCATGACTTCACCAAAATCCAGAGCTCAGGCATTTTTTAAACTCCAAGAACTGCAAAGATTTACATGTCAGCTAAAGAACATACTCTGGCATGTTTCTTTCTGAGAAGAAAGTTTGGAGAATTAGATCTGAATATCTTTAAGCTACTTCAGTCTGTGCCGTTATTGTTCAAACGACATAAGTGCTTAATGAGAGATTGCGCGGTGTCACACAGATTGGAGGGAATATGTGAAAGGAATGTTCTGTGTCACCAAAGTGACAAACAAATCATCAAAGAAAGTGAGTACAGAAAATGTGAGGGTGAATTTGAAAAGCAATACGCAGTATTTTCTACAAGGCATGTATTATTCATGACCTGCAAAAAGTGGAGGAAGTGATTCCTATATTGAGTTACAAAACTGTCATTATTACAAATGAACTTCTCAGTCAGATGATCCAATGCAAAGGATGTGCGGGGTGTTTTGAAACAGTTCTAATCTCAGATACTTGAAAAGTAAATAATTTAAATCTGTGCAGGTGTCAAGGTTTTGTGCTGTGGGGGCTGCACAGGTGGCCTCAGGGAGGGATGAGAGAAACTGTCATAAATACCCTTGAGAGTGGGAGGGTTGTAGATGTTTCAGTAGGGATGCTTTAGTGGTTATGAAAGTGACCCTAGTGAGGCCAATTTTATCTGCAGTCTCTGCAATTGATGGATCCGTGTTGGAGCTGGTATGTACTCACACTGTAACCTCTGGAGAACCCCCCTGGGCAGATGGGTATTCCCAGAAGGAACATATCCCATGGGTAGTCCAAGTTACATCAGGTTTATCATGAAAGATTGCAGCTGTTTAGAAGCTTAGTGATTCTCAAGCTGAAAGAGGGCAGATTTAGATTAGATTTTAGGAAGTAATTCCTCACTCTGAGAGTGATGACGCGCTGGAACAGGTTGTCCAAGGAGATTGTGCATACTCCCTCCATGGAAGTGATCAAGAACAGGTTGGATGGGGCCCTGGGCAACCTGGTCTAGTGAGAGGTGTCCTTGCCTATGGCAGTGTTTTTGAGGTTTTAGATGGCCTTTGAAGTCCCTTCTAACCCAAAGTATTCTATGATTCTTGCATCAAAGGTCTAAATACTGCATTGTGGTTTTATCAGAGGTTAAAGAGAAAAATACAACTCGGTGAGTCTTTTGGTAAGACTTAACAGGTTCTGTAACTCAATGGTTTAAGGACCAGCTAAGAAGAAAGTGAATAAATATTCTTCAGTTACTTTCTGTACGTTGTTAATGATGTTTATAGATTCCTTCTATTTTCTGCTGTTTAGACAGAATATTGCAATTGGTTTCTTTGCTGCTATGTAAAGTGCTGTCTAGTTCTGATACCCCTTCGTATCTTCGCTGTAGTCCTGGACAGGGGAGGTTGGACAATCAAGAGCTGCAGCCAGCACACAAGATGTGGTAACAGTGCAGTGGGATACTGTTGTTGCTGTTTGGTTCTCTGTAGTTATTTTGAACATGCTGTGATCAGTCAGGTGATACCTACCATACTTAAAGTCTCCTTCCCAGTAGCAACTATCTTTGAAGCATTATGATCTGTGGGCAGTGTTGCCTGTGTTCCCATGTTATGTTTCTCTTATGTGGATATGGAATTTAACTTATATTTTTTATTCAGAACCATTAAAATCTCAGTGCAAGATTTTTTTCACTGCAAACCTCATAGCCCCGTTACCCTCTTCATCAAGCACTTAAGAGTATCTTAACTGCACTACTTCCTCTTGTTTCCTCCCTGTTACTGTGTCTCCATGAGGCAAACTGCTCTACTTAGGCAGTGCAACATAGTTTCTAAGGAGAAGGGTAAATATTTACTGTGCTTCTGAGAGCCTGTGGGGATTATTCCTTGAAAACTGTGAATTACTTCCTTCCTTGGAGGCACTCTGATAAGAGAGTGAAATATCTACCTATCAGGACTACAGATTTTGGTCTGCACCTCTTTAAGACTAAATACATTCTGTTTGAACCTGTTCTTTAGTCATTCTCAAAAAAAGTATAGATACTGCTACACCTTTGATACTCTGATGATTGTCATCAGCTGATCAGGTGAAGGATGGAGAGTAATTAGGTACTGTGCTAATGAGACAAAACAAAACAAGGAGGGTTCAAAAACACTTAGAAAGTTGCCAGCAGAAACAGCCTGTCTGGGTTTGGGTAAAACCAACAAAACTTATTTAATTCCCACAACATAAAAATCTCAACACAAACATGCAAAGACTAATCTCAGGTTCTTACATACCTGGGCTAAGCTTTGTTACCTCCTTTCCTCAGGAGAAAGAAACCTCTAGCAGTTCTTTTCATTGTGGAAATGTCCATAGCTCAGTCTGTGCATCCTCTGCTCAGGGGCAGTTGTTCCTTTAAGGATAAAACTCTTCTTTTATGTTCTCAAAGAAAATCTTCTGATCCAGCATGTAGTCTTCCACAAGCTGCAGACAGGACGCTCTCCCTTTATTTCTTTCCACCACAGGCTTGCAGGCAAACTTCTCCAATGATGTCTGAAGTTCCAAGCTGCTGCTCTCTCCACCATCACCATGGTACAAGATGGCTGACACCAGCTGGCTTTGCTCAGTGCTTGATCTCCGAACAAAGATCTCCACCAACAGGAAACCAGTTACACTGGTTTTTCCCCTCACCCAAATAAGCTTATTTGCAGGGGTGCTGACTGGCCAGAGCTAAAGCTACAACGCAATCCCTCAGATTTAAAAAGCCTGTAAGACTTAAGCTACAGTAATATAAACAGTCAACAAGAGAAATACAACAGGGTTTTTATTCGGGTCTTTAGAGGGATCTCTGACACAATTAACTCAAAATATGGAAATATACTAAGAGAATGAAAATACAGTACTTAGACACCTATGGAAATTCATGAAACGCTCTACTGATATTAACTGTCTACCTAAAGCTGCTACCGTTGCAATATATGAATCATCTACAGTAAAAACATTCAATTACTCATCTGTTGGACTGTATTCTCTTCAGGGGAGGGATGTGAGTTAACAGCTCCCTTGCTTACAAGATTGTCTCTGTCTGTTTAAACCCTGCATTCTGAAACTCACAGGACACCAACTAGTCTCCAGGCATCCACATTCAAAGGAAACCTTAGGGCTTTCTTTAAATCCAAAGATAACCCCAGGAGATCGCTCCATTTCTTTTCTAGGTAGAATAAAAGAACTTCAAGAGGAATCTGTTTATACTAAGAATCACTTTGCACAGCAGAAAAAACTCCACATTTATTTGAAAGAATAAATATTAATAGTAGCATATTCTAAGCTTGTTATGTTGCCATGCTGTTGCCAGTGATGTTGTCCAGCATCCCTTGATTCAAATAAGGATGAATAGCATTCAGTGGAGAACCCAAAAAGTCTCCCTCTTTCTTTCCCTCCTCCCTTTAATCCCACATGGACCTGACCACAAAATGCAGCGTTTGTCCTATAGTCAGGCAGAATTACTTTGAACAAACTGAGGTGCCACATTTTGAAGAAAAGGAACCTTTTAAATCCAGGAAAATGCTGGATCAAAACATGATCCTGACTATGTGACATAATTAAAATCAGTGTTTTCAGAAAACCAAATAAATTTTCATTCCCAATGCCAATTCTCAAAGCCAGATACTCTATCTTCTCTGGTATGTGGTTTTGCTGAATTCTCATGGCAAAATTACTGAATTAACAATTTATGAACTATACTGCCATAACAAAAATATGAACTCAAAAACAGTACATGAAATTTGCTAGGCAACTAAACCAAAAAATAATCTGGTCAGTTATATATATTTTCCTTTATTTAAGGAACAAAAGAAGCACGAAGAATCACATTAACATTTTACAGCAGATAATTAATTCCAGGGGACTTTCTGTGTGTCAGAGCAACTATGGTACTCTAAGAGCTCAGCATTCCAATGGTAATTTATTTTTTTCTCATTGGTCTTTAAGGAAATAGCTGTCAGAGTAAATTTTATTTTCTAAACCAAATCCTATAATATTCTCCTAGCTTTAAGGATCTTTTTCTTCTGTCAAACTACATTCATTCATAGCTAGCAGATGCCTGGGATTAACAGGCATAACTGAACACAGATATAAGATTTAGTGAGATCTCTTCAGGAATATTTTTAGAGCTTTATTAAAATACAGAATCATAGACTGGTTTAGGTTAGAAAGAAGATTAAAGATCTAACACTCCTGCTGTGCACAGGGACACCTCTTACTAGACCAGGTTGTTCAGAGCCAATCCAACCTGGCCTTGAATGCTTCCAGGGACGGGCATCCATGACCTCCCAGACCAACTTGTTCCAGTGCCTCACCATTCTCAGAGTGAGGAATTTCTTCCTAATGTCTAATTTAAATCTACTAAATCTATAAATCTTGGGCAGTGTCAGTATGTAAAAACTGAACAGAAGGAAAGGGAGAGCAGAAAGTGTGGGCACAATATGCCAGAGCAGTGGGTTTAGTCTGTACACAATAGTCAGATGCTGGAATGTCAAATTAGTGCAGAACTAGTTAAACCCAGATTTTCTGGGTTAGTCTTTTTTCTCCCTTCTCCAAAGCAGAGTGCATCATTCTTTCCTGTATAATCCATTTGTTTCACACACGTTCACAGCCTCTCTCAAAGGTTCATAATCAAGCAGCAAATCATAAATTAAGTGAAGGAAAATATCAGCTTCCTGGCATTGAAAATCAGACAACAAGTAACTTACGTGCTGCTTTATCCTTTAGGGAACAGACGTCATGGTGACTTACATACTTAATTTTTGACGAATTAACATTGAGGAGCTTTCTATTCTGATTCTCACACGCTGCAGCTGAATTCAAAACGGTGGAGTGATGCTAACAGTGAAAGATGTGGCTAAAGTAGCAAAAATAGAGAAGACAGAGGGTGTTAATAGCTCAGTGAAGTAGGCTGCATTACAAAACTGCCTCATAGTTCATGTTCTCTCTCCCTGGCCATCACCTTGCAATCCTGACATGGTTAAAATTGTCAGTATCTCCTTCCACTTTTCACTTGATTCTCTGTCTGATTCTATTTCTTGACAATCTCAGAGCCTTTTCTTAATTTTATTAGAATGGGCGGAGTTTTAGCCACCATAACCCAAATTGTTTATCCTGAATTACAGAAAAAATGAAGTGAAAGGAAATTATGCTGTGAGCTTTATCTGTTTTGGTGTTGCTGGCATCCTGACCTTGAAGTTACGTTCAGTCTGGCTGCTTTTACTGCCACTTCCTGAATGGCTTTATTCTAAAAAAAAACCAAACCAAAACAAAAACCTCATCAGATTTCCATTAATAATTTCTTTTAATAGCTTGATGTGAACTGAGAATTTGAAGAGTTTCAACTACACATCCTACATTGTTTGGGGCCCAAAAGCCATTTTCAGAACAAGGCACTTAAAAATATAGATTATAGTTTTAAAAATATGTAGGTATTTGACATTCATGACAACTCCTGTATCTTCAATCCTGTGTGGATATGATCCTCCTTCAGAAATAATGAATTTCTTATAAGACTGCAAAAGCACTTTCATTTCAGTCCAAGTGCCACAGGTGACACTTGATTTACTAGAAATGAAATTTTTTTCAAGGATATGTTGTTTTAGCAATCACAATAATAGACATTAGAGTATCTTAAATATTAATTGAAAATTAATATGGCTATTTATATTCTCATCACTTTGGTATCTGGTACCTTGTTTACTCAGTTGTTCTAACTGTCCATTTATGGTAGCCACTGTAAAATAATTGTAATTAAAAAAATTAATTCAAGTAAAATTGCAGCTCAGAACAGTTTTCCATGACAAATACTACAATACAAGGATATATGTTACGTGTAGAATATGCATATGTAGGCATTTATCATTATTATCATCTCTCATAAGAGAGTATGTGAGAAACTACTCAAAGGGATTTAAGACTCTTCTCTTTGTGCATGAACTTTTCAAAGAAAATTATGGAAAAATATTTTTAAAAGCCACAATTCATTTTCTGTGATGACTGTCTCATTCATCAGTGAGACTGAATGTTGGATCCTCCATTTCAGGAAAATGCCAAGCTAGACAGGTCAAGACCCTTGGGAAACTGATCTAAGCTGCTGTGCTCTGAAGACTGAGAGGAACCATATGACACCCAGATGTCCCTGGCAACACAAACTCATGCATGACTCTATTTTGTAGCTCTCCAGAGAGGTAGGTTTAACCTGATCTGCTTTTACAAGGCAATGCACCTACTGGATGAGCAACGGGCTGAAGTTAAATCTAGCTGGCATCTGGTCACAAGTCGCGTCAACAGTGCTCAATATTGGGGTCTGTTCTCTTTAATATTATTATTATTAATGATCTGGATGAGGGAACTGAGTGCATCCTCAATGCATTTTCAGACAACACCAAGTTGAGCAGCTTTGTTGATCTGCTGGTCGGTAGGAAGGTCTACAGAGGGCTCTAGACAGGCTGGATCCGTGGGCCAAGGTTAGTTGTATGAGGTTCAACAAGGCCAAGTGCTGTGTCCTGCACTTGGGTCATAACAACCCTGTGGTAGGCTACAGACTTGAGGATGTGTAGTTCGAAAGCTGCCCGTGCGAGATGATCTGGGGATGCTGACTGACAGTCAGGAGTCATATGAGAATGTGAACCAGCAATGTGCCCAGGCCAGTTTGATGCTCTCACCCCTGTCCCTTTCATATCTTTTCAGTTTGTAAGTAATGACTAATGTATGCTGCAGCGTGTTTGGTACCGCAGTGATGAACTGAAATGCAAATCAGAACTGCAGATATGCATCTGTCACCATACCTGAACCAGTTGGCAATAACAAATACCAGGCACTTGAACTCCACTTGAAAATTTTCATCTTGCATGAGCTTTAACAGTGAGTCTGAGAGGTCAGTCAGTGGTTTTTTAGCCATGGACCATTGCTCTTCTTAACCATGACAAGGCTTCAGCACTCTGTAGAAAGGAAAATCCAGGAACCAATTAGGGCATATTCTAACACACAATGAAAAAACTAACTAAGAATCAGAGGAATCAATTTCTAGCCTTATTGTTGAATCCATTTCATAGAGAGAGAGGAAGAGCTTTCCTTCTCTTGGGAGTATCCAGAGAAAATACTTTGAAGAAGCACGCCGAGGGAAAAAGTCTTATTGAAAATAGTACTTATGAGTGATTCTTTTTTTTTAATGTACTGTACATTCTGGAAGGCTTGTTAGCATGTTCTTAGTTAAAGATTCCATCCTGAATAAAATGCTTTTATACTGAAACATCAGTGACATTTTTCTCTAATTAACCAAAGTTTTCGGTAAAGAGCACAATGTACTGTTATTTGCACGTATCATGATTCCTAGGAAGCAATTATTGGAAAGTTATGCATAGTATTTGCATTGATTAACAGCTAAAATACAAATTTATTTGCTATTATAATAAAGAAACATTGGTAGTTTTAGGCTATTATTGCAGCAGGGGCTTATTTTTAATTTATTATGATGCAATTTTTATTTAGACTGCAGTACAACACAATTTCTTGGTGACTAGTTGAAGAGATGATATAGATAATTTTCAGGATTAGTAATTTGAGGAAGCTGTGACAGAAAAAAATATACCAATATGAAATGAATTTAAAATGTTGAAGAATTTATAAAGAACTTAGGTATCTCAAGTTCTGTGCTGCCACATACATGAAAATTATGGAATTATACTTCACCCTCATTTTATAGAAATATTCCAAGACACAAGAAACTACCAGAAACCAATCAAGTTATCAAGTAATCGAGCCTCCATCCACTAAGCAACAAATAGAGATGAAACATCGAGATGAAACATAATTAGCAGGTGCTTATAAAAAAATCTCTAAGTTATCTTGTGATTTTGATCCCATTAAAGTGAACAGAAATTTGTAATTTGCCTTTGTATCTGTTGTATTTTACTAAAAGCGAGTTACAGAAATTGTTTAGGAACCTTATTTAAAGTAAGTCTTCAAGGAAATAAGTTTATAATTTGCTAGTAGACCGTTAAAAATATTTATTAAGGAAACTATTGCAACTCACTTGTGTTTAAAATTTAGACTGCTTTCATAGCAGTTTCATCTTTGTTGGCTGAAGTTTTCTTTGAAGACAGGCAGCACATAACACAGGAGATGTTTCAATACACCTACTACGTATTTCAGTTTTTGAGGATCTCATACACAGAGATCATTCCCAGATCTCAGGGAAAGGAGGATCAGACACTGGAATGAACTGCCCATGGAAGAGGTGGAGTCAGCATCCCTGGGTGTGTTTAAGGGAAGACTGGACACCATGCCACTTAGTGCCATGGTCGAGCCAATGTGGTGTCAAGTCATAGGCTGGACTTGATGATCTCAGAGGTCTTTTCCAGCCTCAATAATTCTGTGATCTCATTTTCACATTACGTTGCATCTGTTCAGCATGCTGAGAGGAGGAAAGTGACATTTCCATGAGCTTAAATGAAAACTACTCTCATTTAATGAAATTCAGCATTCTAAAGCCTCACATTTTAACTATCATTTGTCTTCTATGACTCAGGGTCATAGAAGAACACTAAAAAAAGTGTTTAATAGTAGCTGGCATTACCAAACAGCCAGTTTGTAGGAAAGTACAATATATCTCAGTGCAAGAACCTGTAATATTTTCTACCATTATTTTCTTTATGGCTTTAACAGAAGAAAAAAGAGATTGTTATGTAATTGACTGTGATGCTTCTGCATGTGTCTCTGATGCAGTGCTGTGGAAAATGTGCCAAACAGGACAGCTGCCTGGTATCATTTAGAATCACCTCACACATATGTGAACAGTCCTCCCTAAACTTTCTTTGGGAAAAGGTTAGAATCAAACTTGCAGCACTGTGCACACCACCTGGTTTTTGTGATCCACAAAGAAGTGAGTTAACATCACAAGAAATACCCGTGATAAATATTTTTTTCAGTGAGGATGCTGCAATGAAGTTTCTGAAAAAGTTAATGTTTGTGTGATTTTAGCACAATTTAATTTACAGGTTGACTAATTTCAGCTATTGTCAGAGCAAGTATAAATTACAGAGTGAACTGAAGTGTGATTATATGTGACCTTTAGGTCATATCCTGTATTTTAATCATGCTCTCTTTTCAGGTTTGATTCAGCTCATTTAAAGCAAGAAATAAAAACAAATACATGAAAATCTAAAAAAGACACATCAATAGATAGAATTTGTCAAAAGAAAGGTATCAAATCTGTGTGTATGTATATGTATGTGACTTCTTACTTTTGACATTACTGCTCAATGAATATGAAAGTGTAAGTTTTATTTCTATACTTGCTGTGATGTATATAGAAACAGACACTAACTGATTGTCTGATTTTTCTAGTGAATATTTCCAAGCATTAATAGTATATATAATTAATAGTAGTTTTACTATTTGATAGCATTACATCAGTAATAGCACTGATATTCCTAGTACGCCTAATATTGTTACTTTAACCTGTATTTTGGGCATCTCCATTCATCATGAACGCTGTCACATCTTTGTGGTTGCTGCATTAATTTCAAGGCATGTTGTGTTTTAGACGTGAATGGGAAATTCATGTTTGATTCATGGGAAGTATCTCAGGCAGAGGTAGTGTTTTAACAAATAAACTACTTGAGATAAGCCTGCAGATTGAGTGGTAACTCTAAAAGGCCCAGGCTGCAGATGAGTCAGCTGATACTGTCAAATGACACAGCACTACTGGTGGATCAGGAATTCGTAGTGGCTCAGAGAAAGCAACTAATAATTTAGAGACAGTATTTTCAACTAAAATAGAATTTAATGGAATGTACTAGTACTGGAAAATAATGGTAGCCACTGGAACTCAAAGCAAATTCTTTCTGTTGTGTGACCTATGTTCACTGTGTCTTCTGTCCACCCAGAATTAACTGTTATAACTTCTCTGTCTTCTCTCTGATCAAGTTTCAGACCATGCCTCAACTATATTGCAAAAGCAAGATTGAGGGATGAAGCTTGCTTATGATATTTGACTGAGCTCAGGTGCTGAACTTTGTGGAAGAGCTGAAAATATATCTGACAGATTTCATCTTCATGTCTACTGTCTACGTCAACAGTAAGATTGACCTCTGGAATCTCTGTTTCCTTGTTATTTTGCAGCACGCTGAACAGAAAGAAAGAAGCACGACAAGGCTGACCTTCCCCTTCTCCTATTCTGCTGATGTGTCTGCAAAAGGCACAGGATACTCAATTTAAACCAGGTACATTCAGTGTGTTCACTAATCATGGAATCATAGACAGTTTTGGGCTGGAAGGGACATTTAGAGGTCATCTAGTCCAGCCACTCTGCAGTGAGCAGGAACTTCTTTAACTAGATCAGGCTGCTCAAAGCCCCATCAAGCCTGGCACTGAACGCCTCCAGAGGTGGAACTTCTACCACCTCTCTGGGTAGCTGGTTCTAAAAAATTTTGACAATAGTTCTTGCTTGGGTTATGATAGTCACTTAAAGACTGAATGAATTAATCTGAGTTTCTCTTTCAAAACCAGGTTTTATTAGTTATTCCAGTGCACTGGAATTTATCCAAAATCAAAATCTCAACACTATTTGTTAAACATATGGATCCTTCTCCTACTCATGTACTTGCCACTTTCCTGATAGTTTCACTATGCAATGGAATATTGTTGGCAATGGAGGAAACCCAGCACAAATATCTCAAATCTCGAATGGCTTGTCTTTTACTATATAAAATTCAGCTACTCACTGCAAAATTGCTATCTAAAATATAGATTTGATTTAATTTTAAAATGACTTACACTTGTCACTGTTGGAAATGCAGTAATTTATTCAGGAACCTGTTCTTTGGCTTCTCCTTGGTTACGTATCTTTGGATGTCACTATGCAATGGATTTGAGATTAAAATGGAGCACAATTACATTCCTAAAATATGGTAATCTGTGTGTACGTGCGCACTTAAGGGACTTCTACACCTCCCCTGGATTTTCACATTCTTCCCAGTGCTGTAGGACAGAAAAGAACAAAACTCTGCAAAGACAAGTACTGGTAAATTATTACATCATCTGGGAGTTTTTTTAAAAAAAAAAGAAGTTGGTTATTGAAAGAAAGGGAAGGATATCCTTAGGTTTCTTTATAGTCAAAAACAGCAGAAAAAGCATAATTTTTAAGTAAAAGATTGATTAAAAATCAGAGAAGCTTAAGGTGAACCAGTCAAAATATCACACTGAAACAGACATTTTAGAAATTTGGGGTTTTGTGTAATACAGGCAAGGATATTTAGCATTCGGGCAACTCATTTAGACCATGAAATCACGTACATTCAGCTAAGTCCATTTATAATACTGATGAAACACATTCTTAAAAATAGATTTTTGGCCCTTTTTCTCTGATACGAGAGCTTTTCAGAACTTCCTTATTGTCATCATCAGGCATCTCACAATATCTGTGCTAAATTTAATTACACCCAGCCCGTTCCCATTTGCGTTTGTGCCAACATTGATATTTAGTTTTAACGGCTCCTCTCTTTTCTAAGAGCTTCCCTCATGATCCATTCCAAGACAGTAATCATGCCCCTTTTCCACCTTTATTTTGCTCATAAAACAAGCTGTACTCTGCTGTCAGAATCCTTTCCAAGCACAGGCTCTCAATTTCCCTGGTGTTCCTCACTGCCCTCCTCTGTAACCCCTCCCAGCTTGGTAATTTTTTGTTAATTTTCATATGGTTAACTAGAAACTCTGCCGTTTTCCAGATGATTTCTAAGTGGGACTTTATAGAATCATAGAATCATAGAATCATTACGGAAGTCCAATCCGCCTGCAACAGCAGGATCACCTAAACAAAGTCACACAGGAACCTGTCCAGTCGGGTCTTGAACATCTCCAGAGAAGGAGACTCCACAACCCCCCTGGGCAGCCTGTTCCAGTGCTCCGTCACCCTCACTGTGAAGAAGTTCCTTCTCAGGTTGATGTGGAACCTCCTATGTTCCAGCTTACAACCATTGCCCCTTGTCCTATCACTACATGACACCGAGAACAGCCCAGTGCCATCCTCCTGACACCCACCCCTCAAATATTTGTAGACATTAATGAGGTCACCCCTCAGTCTCCTCTTCTCCAAGCTAAAGAGACCCAGCTCCCTCAACCTCTCCTCATAAGGGAGGTGTTCCACCTCTCTTATCATCTTTGTACAATGGAACTCCTCCTGGAAATATTTTGCCTCTAGCCTCTCAGGGATTGGATTTGCCTTCTTCACAGATGCACCAAATTATTTCAGGAATTTCATTCCACTGAAATGAACAATTAAATTAAAATGACATGGAAATAAGCTCATTCCCGCCCTGTCGCTGTGTTGACTCAGGAAGCGGAGTACATTTCTTACGGACATCTTTCCTGCATTATGCATCCTTTTGTCATAAAAATACAGTTTTTGGTTTAACTGCTTTATTTTCTCCAGCATTATGATCCTCCATATGTGAAATTCAAATGTGGTTTAAACAAAGCCATTTAGAAAGCACAGATTAAATTTTTATGTAGCCAATTCAGTTTGTTCCAAAGCATTACATAGGATATTTCACTTCTAGGGAAAGTACAGTTTTCAGACCTAACTGTTCGCAATCAATCAACATTATTATAAGAAAAATGGGAACTGAAGATGAGTACCTCCTTTACAAAAATAAATACCCTATATGCATTTTAAAATTATGTGAAAGGTAATAAAATAAACATTGATACATATTATTTTGGGGCACATAGTTACCTATCAAAAGTCACTAAAAATCCACTAATTGTGGAAAAGAAACAGCACTCCTTATTGTAAAACTGAGGGACAAAAAACCCTCTGAATTCAAACTACATGATGAAAGGGAAACAGAACATGCTGAATAGCCAAAGTTTCTTCTCCATGTTTTTTTTTTTAAAGCCACCTAAAACCCCTTTTCATGCACAGGTTGTAGAGGAAAATCCCCAAAAGTGATACAATTAAAATAGGACAAGGAGTATGGTTTTAGTAAAATGCTAAACAAATATATTTTATGTATAAGAATATTGTTGACAGAGGAATAAGAAAGAATAGTAGGATTGGAGAATAAATGAGAGTCAAAAGCAATGGCTGAACCAGTACTTACCAAAAGAATGACTGCTTTTAATGACTAGTATGTCCTTATGAAATAATCTGATTTCTGATCATTTTATTGTAGAGTTGTAGGATCATTTAGGTTGGAAAAGACCTATAAGACCAACAAGACTAACCATTAACCTAACTGTTTAACATTAGCATCTCCATTATATGCAAAAACATATGCCCATGTGTAGCTTTTTTTGGTGACTGACAACATGAGAAAGAAAGATGAAGAAAGTGAACAGAACAACTGCCAAAAACAAATCCAATTTGAAGATTTTGTATTTCAAACCTTCCCCATCCTACTAGTCAAGCAGCTGAGCCTGCAATGTTTTTAATCCTGAGCGCCTCATTATTCTAGACCCTTACAGTTATATAAAATTTCTGGGATTGAATAAAGACATACTGTTAAAGAAAGGAAGAAAAAAAGTAAAACAAGAAAATGAAAAAAGTTAGAAACATTGTACCTAATTTGTGATACACTGGCCTCCTTTATTGCATGTATGTTCATGAAATGAAACAAATTCATAAGAATATCTAATTCTGAGGGTTTTAAGATTAAAAAGGTGGGATTTTTTTATAAAAGGACAGGTTGTAGCTATATAGTAACATTGTAAAATCAAATATCTTAATCCTATATATTAAAGTAAGGCTTATTGACACCAGTGGAGTACTTGGCTCCTTCCTTTACCTTTGGAAATTTCACACATTATTCATAGACATAAGTTGAAATGAAACAACCTTTCTCAGTTACTGAAGACTTCTGTAAAAAAAGCAGTCAGTAAAAGCCCAAATCTATATGGCTAGGCATACCAATCCCCTGTAGTGTGTATCTGGCTAATCAAGAGAAACATCTTCAGATCTAAACTACCTTCAAAGTTCTGTACATCAGTGGATGCTTTTCTAAGAAAGATCCTATTTTGTCTGGATAACTAAAATCACCTTTGCTGTCACAGCCCTTCCAGCCTGCATCCTTACCGCTGAACCTGTCAATACACACATTTTACCCATGTAAGAACTCTCCTACTTGGAACTGTTTGGAGTCACACACAGATAACAGTCAGTGCTGACCAATACAAACTAATAACACACTTCAGCAGGCTACAGAGAAATGGGCCACATATATGACTCCTCCACCTCAGGATCTTCTTTCAAGCAGCGCCCATCATCCAGCTCCTTGACCCTTTCCAGGGAGCAGGGTGTTTCTATTGTACATTCTCTTCCCACTGCCTCGTCTCCCTCAGATTTGCGGTACAGAAAATATTTCGTCTACATCTCTTTTATTAACTTCATTTCCAGGGAGGGCTCTGAGGAGATTATGTGTATGTGTATATATATACATATATATTCTTTCCATCTGCAAGAGAAAACCAATAAGCAAAGTAGGCATGTACTAATGATTATGAAAGAGGGCAAGAATACAAGATAATCCCTCTTAATACCTTCCAGCCTTTTAAGTGTCATGAGTCCTGGATCCTGATAGGATTTTTCTTCCCATGAAGCAGTTCTCAGAACTAATGTAATCTTATTTTCACAACAGCCTTGGGAAAGGTTGCTAAATCCTGCATGAAGACTCACTTCTTTGCTTGTTTTAAACTGACTCCTAACAGTTTCGCTACCTAAATTTGAAAGGACAAATAACAGCAGAAATCCTCTTTATGCCATTACTTTCAGCTCTTTCATGATTACGAGTGAAATTGTTATCGCATCCTTCTGTCTCAATAAGGTCAGTTTTAGTTAGCACTTCTTTAATAACCACAAAACAAGGAAAACAATGTGTTACCTCATCTCCTGAGCTGGATTCTTCCTTTTGTGTAATAACCATTTCAATTCTGAGCAGCATGACACATGCCTGATTACACCTCTGCTTCCTAGTGCTAGACAACACAGAAGTCAATTTTGAGTTATTCAGAAATATTAAAGATCAATAGGGTAAAAGCTGTCTTTTTTCTCCTCAGGATAATTTCTAAACTGATTATCATTAAGGGTGGTACAGACTGGCTCACTGATATTTCCAGTTACAATTGTCTCAACACAGAATCATAGAATCACTATGGATCGGAAGGGACCTCGAAAGATCATCTAGTCCAATCCGCCTGCAACAGCAGGATCACCTAAACCAAGTCACACAGGAACTTGTCCAGTCGGCTCTTGAACATCTCCAGTGAGGGAGACTCCACAACCTCCCTGGGCAGCCTGTTCCAGTGCTCCGTCACCCTCACCATGAAGTTCCTTCTCAACATTTACTGTATAATAGTAGTCTATTACACAATTTCAGACTTAAATCTTTGAAAAAGGTATTTTTTCTTAGCGCAGAAAAGTAAGCAATAATTTTCTACTGAAAAGTACTTCTGATACTGTTAGCTATGAGCACTGTTAAAACATACTAGTAATGATACTTTTATTTAGATTTATTGCAGAAACGTCCGTCTTAAATCTGTGACATCAAGATTTGGTACTACTGTTCTAAGGTTACTTCATAACAGAGAATGCAAGACATTACCATTGAAGAAGCCATAGTGTTAGTATCTTTGCTTAAGGCAGGAGCAACAATGAAAACACATATTTAACAAGTTTGAAAAAAGTTGGAAACAGCCTGAAAACTTTTTCTGAAGTTGGAAGAATCTGAGATCAGGAACTACAATGTGAGAAATTTCATGGTGTTTTCAGTTTGATCGGGGAGAGTCCTTGAGCTGTTGCGCTGCTCAATCGTTATGCAGTTGGCCCACAGTTTTATGAGACTTCTCTGTGTGCATGATTTATTGCTGATAATTTCTATAAACAATTTTCAAAACTTCTCTTAACCTGGCCAGACTTTTTACATGCCACTTGCACAATCATAGAGCTGTTTTTGCAAGTTTCTTACCTTTATACTAAGATAATTGCACCTCTCTGGGCTGCTCTGAATGGGATATATTTCTCTGAGATGGCCAGATTTTCACCCAGAATGGGTGGAACTTTTAAGTGTTGTTCTGTTGTATCAACTGCTGAATTTTATCATATTATGTGGACTACAGAGTAACTAGGAATGACCAGTAGGTACAGAGTTAGTGCGGAGGCACCATACATTGGCTGTGCAGTTTCTGAAATAAATCACTTTATGTAATTTTTTAAAGGAACATGGATAATGATTCTGCAAATACGGTTGTTCATTAACTTGTACCTAACACTAATTTTAAAATTACCATTTAATTTTACCATTAGAAGTACTTTACCTCTTTTCTTAAAAATCTTTGCAGAGGAGACTCAGTGAACACATTCTGCAAATCCAGGGGAACATTAGTCAGATGCCCTTTATCTAAGTGCATGTTAGTCTTTGAAAAGAACTACAGTAGAATTGTGACATCTCATATTTGTCCACATATATCCCTTTAATTCCAGTCTTTATTCATCTATAATTCCCCTGGAGCTCTTTTTATAAAAAATATAAATTGGCATTGTTTTAACCACTTAACCCACAAGTCCATGGGACCAGATGGGATCCATCCTAGAGTGCTGAGAGAGCTGGCAGATGAACTGGCCGAGCCGCTCTCCATCATTTTCCATCAGTCCTGGCTCACCGGAGAGGTCCCAGGTGACTGGAAACTGGCCAACGTGATCCCCATCCACAAGAAGGGTCGGCTGGAGGATCCTGGGAACTACAGGCCTGTCAACCTGACCTCAGTGCCAGGGAAACTGATGGAGCAGGTTATCTTGGGGGCAGTAACTGCACACCTGAGGGATGGCCAAGGGCTCAGGTCCAGCCAACATGGGTTCAGGAAGGGCAGATCCTGCCTCTCCAACCTGCTCTCCTTCTATGATCAGGTGACCCGCTTGGTGGATGTGGTCTATCTGGACTTCAGCAAGGCCTTTGACACTGTCCCCCACAGCAAACTGCTGGCC